>JASEVX010001020.1:0-29702 GCA_031761405.1 Serripes groenlandicus
CGACAACTTGAAATAATAAATGGTGAATGTCCAGTTGCCGATTTAAAACTTCACATCGACAACTAGAAATATTGGAGTGTTGAAGGTCGATTCGACCTTGGACGATTTAAACGGATGTAACACCGCTTGAAAGTGTGCCACTAAACGACAACGTGTTTCTACTTACATCGCTACGATATCTATCAGGGAAAAATCCTTTTAGCGCGCACAGCAGCACTTTTAAAACATAATCTCTGTTCGTATACTAAACACTAGGAGTTTTACGCTTTCTCACATTCAACAAATCTGCAGCAGACGACTTTGAAAACATGGTGACAACAACCTTGAGAAATCTCCTTAAAACAAAGCTTAATTGTTAAATAAAGTTGAAAACATTGTGACCAAAGGAGAAATTGCTCATCATGAGCAATTTCACCTTTGGCCATAATGTTTTCAAAAGTCGTCTGCTACTATTGTGTCAAAATGCGTCTGCAGGTGGGAAAGGGTTAAAAAAACTCGGGGACGAACGTACATACTACCAAAACACACTCAAATGAAACATGATTCGAGCACAAATAGATTGTTGTTACATACACAATATAGATTGTTGTTACATACACAATATAGATTGTTGTTACATACACAATATAGATTGTTGTTACATACACAATATAGATTGTTGTTACATACACAATATAGACTTCAAATATCTCGTCTGTATTTACAATTATTATAATTGAGTCGTCCGGCGAGATAACCAACATTATTGCCTCTGCGTAATGTATCGACCCGGATCAGCCTGCGCAGTCCGCGCAGACTGATCCGGGCCGACACATTCCGTCTCAGGGGGATAGAAGTATAGAGTAATGATTCCTGAAACAGAAAATCCATAAGAGGCTAATTGTCTGTCCGGGTTAGCCTGTGCGGCATGCTTAGGCTGATCAGTGTTGATACTTTACGTCCATAATGTTGGTTTTCTCGCGGGACGGCTCAATTATTGTGAAAATTAATTAACCATTATTAGAATAGGCAGATTAGATACCATCGTGAATTTAACTTGATTGATTTGGGTGTTAACGCTGTTTCACCATGTGTTCAGTAATATCATAGCGGCCTACTCATCATGTGTTTCCTGGCTTTCTCACACCAGTACTCCACACAACAAACTTTCTCATACCAGTACTCCACACAACAAACTTTCTCATACCAGTACTCCACACAACAAACTTTCTCATACCAGTACTCCACACAACAACCTTTCTCATACCAGTACTCCACACAACAAACTTTCTCACACCAGTACTCCACACAACAACCTTTCTCACACCCGTACTGCAATTTCCTCATAGACTGTTAGCCCATTGGTGGAGGAAGGCTGACGCCTGTCACAGTGACTTCTGTCAAACGTCGAAGAGAATGTTAAATGGGGTTCGAACTCACAATCCCTGGATTGACAGCGTGCGTCGGTGAATATAACCAGTGTCGCTATATGTTTACACCAACTCACAATCTCAAATGTACCGTTTCTACTGACGGTCGAGTGCAGTGGACCTAATGATGTATGCACGTGTTCGCGGTTAAATCATTGTCTCTTTTATAACAATAATAAAAACACAACAACAACAACAACAAATAATAAAATAAATAAACGAAAGCTGCTCGCCAAATGGCATTAATGTCGCGAGGGTAAACAACGTCATCAAAGAAGAAGAAGACAACAACAATAACAACACCAACAATAATAATAGTTTACAATACACCAAAAAAATGCCTTCTTTGTTACCATGTAAATTGACCAGTTTCAGTTTTCGACTGTCACACTTTCCAAGCGTTTCTCATTTAGAACACCATATATCATTGAAAAGAGCTACCTCCTAGCTTTAAAACAATCCAAAGAAAATGTGGGGTCATGCATTATGCAAGAAAGAAATGGTAACCGTCATTTTGGACCAAATCGGGCCCGGACAATTTCACTTTCAAACAAGGTCAAAATACTAAAAGTGATCAAATCAATCATTTCCAGTGCATCCTATACACATTCAAAATGCATTTAAACTCAATGTCATATATTCAATACATTTGGCTTAAAAAAAACACATAATGTTGCCCTTTCCAGAGTGGTTTAAGATCAATGCTGCCAGGCGGTATCAGAAAGGGAGTAAAATAACAATTTTCCTCTTAAACTGCATGTCTTATGTCAAGATAGTTTTGCAAAAAACATTCTTTAATTAACCCTCTACATGCATTGTGCAATGGGTATTGATTAGTTCAAAGCAATTCTGAAATGTGCCATCAGAAAAATGGTAAAATGACAAATCTAAACGTTTTTCCTCTGCACCTGCTTGTCTGATTTCATGTTCAGTTGTTTGTTGTTTTTTTCAAAATGTTGATGCATTTATCAAAAGACATATAAACATATTTTATATGTTAATTAATGCATTTATTATGGCTATCAGGATATTCCCTCAAACTTCATGGTCATAATACGTTCTAAATTCTTTAAAACTCTTGGGAAAATGTTCAATATTCACTGGTAAAAGTAGTCTTTGACATTCGGGAAGTAAGTTGACTCAGCTTGAACTTGAACTCTCTACCCCTGGGTGACAACTCTATCCATTATCAATTGAGCAAATAGTAAATGTGTTAGTGCACAACAGCTTAGTAGGTGATTTAATCTGTTGAGACTGAATGCACGTCCCGAAACTTTCTGAGGCTTTGCCTTAATTCATATTAATAATAAATAATCATATAATAATTATAAAAAAACACAACAGCAGCAACAACAACAACAACAACAATAATGATAATAATAATAATAAACTACGATGATGATGATGATGAGAAGATTACGTAATGGTGGTAACTTGTTCTTAAAATGACTAATGCCTATACTGTTGCATGCGGTTTCAGATGTGTTCGTAATGTGTACACTACTGCATGCACTTTTGTCTGCGGTTTATGTGGGGGGAAGTGTGGGTTCCACACAAAACAACTGTTGATTGTAATCAAAGTTATCTGCAATATACAATTTGTTTTGCCCAAAATAATTCCCAAGTTCAGTCAAGTTTGATCAATAAGATGAAATAGTCTTGTACTATATACTTGGCGAAGTCTTAACTAAGACGTTTTTGTATTGCCGGTTTTTTTTTTATATGATGGTGTTTAGATTTGTCGGAATTGCTGTCGATCGCTAATATAGCGGAAATAAAATCCCCGTCAAATAAAACCACGTATACAACATATATATGAGCAGTTCCACGAGAAAACTAACATTATGGACTCTGCGTAAAGTATCGATCCGGATCAGCCTAAGCATGCCGTGCAGGCTAAACTAGACATACACTTGTCGTCCCCTGTGGATTTTCTGTTCCAGGAATCATTATTCTATACCTACATACCCCTGAACCGGAATGTGTCGGCCCGGATTAGCCTGCGCGGACCGCGCAGGCTAATCTGGGTCGATACATTACGCAGAGTCCAAACTGTTTGTTTTCTCTTGGAAAGGCTCATAGTGTCATAGTAAACGTTGGCGACCCATTAACAGTGAATGATAAATCAACGCCAGTACTTTGGTTTGCTGTTTAAAGGATTCTAAAGTTCCGCAAAATTAACTGTTGAATGATTGTCTGCAATAGCGATTGTCTTCCCCACAGTTATGCAGCACTTCCGTGTAAACTGTACTATGGTGGGCGTATCTCTTTGAACGATCGTTTAGTTTTGGGGGTAACCTGTCGCTTCCATTATATAATGGGGTTACACCATTAATGGAGGCACCCTTTGGAAATGGTGTAGTAAGCAAAGGGCTACAAAAATAACAATTTTGTGGATCAACCGGTAAACATTTGAAACTCTAAAAGTAGTTTCCTTTAATCATTTGTATATTTACTAATGTACTATAAATGCGATAGCGATATATAAAGCCGGGTACCAGACTACATTGCAAAAAGGATGTGTTTAAATCCCAAAAAATCCAAACACAATCGGATTCGAATCCAGGACCGAATGATAACAGGTTACGTATTTAAATGGATTGACGAACGAATGATAAAACGTTACGTATTTAAATGGATTGACGAACGAATGACATCTATATAACGTTACATATTTAAATGGATTGACGAACGAATGATAAAACGTTACGTATTTAAATGGATTGACGAACGAATGATAAAACGTTACGTATTTAAATGGATTGAAGAGCGAATGATAACACGTTACGTACTTAAATGGATTGACGAACGAATGACATAACGTTACATATTTAAATGGATTGACGAACGAATGATAAAACGTTACGTATTTCAATGGATTGACGAACGAATGATATAGAGATTATTCAACTTATTTTTTGAAAGATAAGAATATAATTCACGAGCCGTCTCGTGAATGGGAGTGACGTAGTCACGAGTGGCTCCTCCCATTCACAAGACGGCGAGTGAATTATATTCTAATCTTTGAAAAAATTAGTTGAATAATCTGTTTATTACATTTCATTGTTATTTGTTGTAATACATTAAATTTTTAAATACGTGTCTTCAACCATAGTTTATATTTACTGTGGAATATTGTTTGTCGTTTGACCTACTTTGCGCATTATTTTCGGATGAGGCGTGGCCATGGAAAAAAGGGAGAGGCACGCATGCGCAGTTTAGTAGTAGATTATAACACTGGTGTGTAATAACAATAAATCAACGATTATGAATTTTCTTTCACCGAGATATCCTTATCTTTTGATGGATAGAAATGTAATAAAACACGTTACGTACTTAAATGGATTGACGAACGAATGATAACACGTTACGTATTTTCCATTTCTTGATTGTTCACGTCACTGACGTTTTTCAAATAAATATTTTAAGTTGTTTAAGTTATTACTGTATAAACAGACATAATTAGATAGCAAACAGCCTTTATATTCAGATAACAAGAACAAGTTGATACAACGCATCAATGTCGCCGGAAATCCATACTGCAGTTATGCATAACACTTACATTATAGTAGTTGAAAAAACAGTTATCAACTGAGGGGCATATTGGAACATCAGGGACGGGGTCAAGTGAAAATGTATCATAACTTGCATTTTTTTGTCAACAAAGTGAATTTCCTTCATTGAAATATACTTGAAGCCTTACATTGTTTATGATCAATCTCCATTCTAAGGTAGGCTGACCATACACACAGCCAACTGATTATTAATCATAAACAGTAATGGAAATGAGTAATCTTGCCAATCATTAGTCTTAGTATGTAATAATATATATACAGTGCTTTCATTAAGGAATCGTTATAACATTTATGAAATTCCACATACATTTTTCAAGATGTTAGTAACAGACAATTTAGGATTTGCATGCAATAAGCTCGTCATTTTACCTTTCCCCTATTAAAGTCAACATTGGACACCTTTGCAGTAATCTACTTTTAAAACAATGAGAAAAGGGTTAAATCGCTGAAGGCATGAGTTTTCTCTTTTTCTCAAAATGATATTAGCTTGGCATCCTAATTATATCATACTTTGAAGGTGTTAAAATGTAGTCCACTATTTATAAATTAGACCACCCTCGAAATATAATATCAGCTAAACAGTTAAATTGAATTGAAATTGTTGTATATTTCAAACTTAATTTCGAACATAAACCGAACCCTACAACATGTTAATTTATTGTAATTGTTTCCTTCCTTTTTTATAATGAAAATAATAACTACTCATGTTTTAAAATTATATTATGTGAGCGCTCTTGTGTCAATGATGCATAACAATACACAGAATGCAAGCAAAATGCCTGTAGGGAATCTAATGACACATCTAAAATTGGCAAGGACGAAATAATTGTGTACGAAAGACCCGATTCGTTAATCATTCTTCTTCGCAGAGTTGGCGTTCTTTACACTCTCTTTATAGGCAGAGAGTGTTTATTCAAAGTCATTTTTCCATCAAAACCAGTTTTATCTCATTTGTTTCGAACCAAATAAACATCTTAAATCACCTATAGTTAACTATTTGTAAGTGAGTGTAAAGAACGGCTCTCTGCAAAGGAGATTGATCTACGCTGTCAGTATTCGCTGGTACCGTGATCAACAGTTTTAGCCTAGAAACAGTTCATAATTTAGATATACATGGATCAATATTATTAAATGCATTCTTCACAAATTAAGACATCTCTTTGAACATGAAAATAACATTCAGTAAGTTAACATTGCTATTGAAAGGAGAATTCGAAGTGATTTTTATCTCGATATTGACACATAACAGTCTGCTGTAATTCTAATAGGGACTGTTTTGTCTTCGTAATGAAAACAAACAAAAAAAACATAAATGGGAGTCAAAATAAAGAAACTGCAAATACTTAAAACATCGGAATATTTATTTCATTTTAGATGTGTCATAACTTAGTGTTTTTAAACAAACGCAATTGTAATATGTTCAAGACATTTAAATTTGTTCTTTTCTAATAATAACTCGTCCTCCCATGCCATTTCCGAAATCCTGTTAAAAATATAAGTCGCGAGCTTCTGCCCGGCGACTAATAATCTTAAATATCACATAACGCGTTATTTGTTTTAATTATATTATTTAAAACAAACACAATTGAGGCGCGTGTTAACGATGTCAGACGTAACATCCGATATAGTACTGACGAATTGATGACGTTCTATCAATCATGCAATTGTTTGACTTTTATGATTTTTGGCTGGATGACGTGGGGTGCGTTATAAACTAAGTTACAAAAGCTATTTCAGTGAAATGTAACCCAGGCCTTTCACAATCAAGAAGAGTCCGTGTGGCTGGGGGACGTTCAATAAGATTGCAGCCACAGTCTGACCCTCGCTTGAACAGTAAGAGCCGGCTAAATGGGCCTGAATGATTGGAGTCAATGCAACTCTTGAACTCGAGCAGGTGGTATTGGTTTCATACCTTATAAAGTTTCATCTCGATGTAAATAAAAGGTGTTGGACCAATATCGTCTTTCCTGTCCGCCGCGATCTGACCCTAGCTGTTGAAAGGGGCGTAAAACCTAAAACAACCAAGCAACACGAACATGGACGGATATGGGCGTGGCGCAAAGGAGAAGTGTGTATCCGGGTATTAAAACCTTGAAGCTTTACTACAGAATTGTGTATCCGGGTATTAAAACATTGAAGCTTTACTACAGAATTGTGTATCCGGGCCTTAAAACATTGAAGCTTTACTTCATAAGTGTGCATCAGGGCCCTAAAACCTTGAAGCTTTACTACAGAATTGTGTATCCGGGCACTAAAACCTTGAAGCTTTACTACAGAATTGTGTATCAGGGCCCTAAAACCTTGAAGCTTTACTACATAATTGTGTATCATGGCCTTAAAACCTTGAAGCTTTACTACATAATTGTGTATCAGGGCCCTAAATCCTTGAAGCTTTACTACATAATTGTGTATCAGGGCCCTAAAACCTTGAAGCTTTACTACAGAATTGTGTATCAGGGCCCTAAAACCGTGAAGCTTTACTACAGAATTGTGTTTCAGGGCCCTAAAACCGTGAAGCTTTACTACAGAATTGTGTATCAGGGCCCTAAAACCTTGAAGCTTTACTACATAATTGTGTATCAGGGCCCTAAATCCTTGAAGCTTTACTACATAATTGTGTATCAGTGCCCTAAAACCTTGAAGCTTTACTACATAATTGTGTATCCGGGCCCTAAAACCTTTAAGCTTTACTACATAAGTGTGTATCAGGGCCCTAAAACCTTGAAGCTTTAATACATAATTGTGTATCCGGGCCCTAAAACCTTGAAGCTTTACTACAGAATTCTGTATCCGGGCCCTAAAACCTTGAAGTTTTACTACATAATTGTGTATCCGGGCCCTAAAACCTTGAAGCTTTACTACATTATTGTGTATCCGGGCCCTAAAACCTTGAAGCTTTACTACAGAATTGTGTATCAGGGCCCTAAATCCTTGAAGCTTTACTACATAATTGTGTATCAGGGCCCTAAAACCTTGAAGCTTTACTACAGAATTGTGTATCAGTGCCCTAAAACCTTGAAGCTTTACTACATACTTGTGTATCAGGGCCCTAAAACCTTGAAGCTTTATTACAGAATTGTGTATCCGGGCCCTAAAACCTTTAAGCTTTACTACATAAGTGTGTATCAGGGCCCTAAAACCTTGAAGCTTTAATACATAATTGTGTATCAGGGCCCTAAAACCTTGAAGCTTTACTACAGAATTGTGTATCCGGGCCCTAAAACCTTGAAGTTTTACTACAGAATTGTGTATCCGGGCCCTAAAACCTTGAAGCTTTACTACATTATTGTGTATCCGGGCCCTAAAACCTTGAAGCTTTACTACAGAATTGTGTATCAGGGCCCTAAATCCTTGAAGCTTTACTACATAATTGTGTATCAGGGCCCTAAAACCGTGAAGCTTTACTACAGAATTGTGTATCAGGGCCCTAAAACCGTGAAGCTTTACTACAGAATTGTGTATCAGGGCCCTAAAACCTTGAAGCTTTACTACATAATTGTGTATCAGGGCCCTAAATCCTTGAAGCTTTACTACATAGTTGTGTATCAGTGCCCTAAAACCTTGAAGCTTTACTACATAATTGTGTATCCGGGCCCTAAAACCTTTAAGCTTTACTACATAAGTGTGTATCAGGGCCCTAAAACCTTGAAGCTTTAATACATAATTATGTATCAGGGCCCTAAAACCTTGAAGCTTTACTACAGAAGTGTGTATCCGGGCCCTAAAACCTTGAAGTTTTACTACATAATTGTGTATCCGGGCCCTAAAACCTTGAAGCTTTACTACATTATTGTGTATCCGGGCCCTAAAACCTTGAAGCTTTACTACAGAATTGTGTATCAGGGCCCTAAAACCTTGAAGCTTTACTACAGAATTGTGTATCAGGGCCCTAAAACCTTGAAGCTTTACTACATACTTGTGTATCAGGGCCCTAAAACCTTGAAGCTTTATTACAGAATTGTGTATCCGGGCCCTAAAACCTTTAAGCTTTACTACATAAGTGTGTATCAGGGCCCTAAAACCTTGAAGCTTTAATACATAATTGTGTATCAGGGCCCTAAAACCTTGAAGCTTTACTACAGAATTGTGTATCCGGGCCCTAAAACCTTGAAGTTTTACTACAGAATTGTGTATCCGGGCCCTAAAACCTTGAAGCTTTACTACATTATTGTGTATCCGGGCCCTAAAACCTTGAAGCTTTACTACAGAATTGTGTATCAGGGCCCTAAATCCTTGAAGCTTTACTACATAATTGTGTATCAGGGCCCTAAAACCTTGAAGCTTTACTACAGAATTGTGTATCAGTGCCCTAAAACCTTGAAGCTTTACTACATACTTGTGTATCAGGGCCCTAAAACCTTGAAGCTTTATTACAGAATTGTGTATCCGGGCCCTAAAACCTTTACTACATAATTGTGTATCAGGGCCCTAAATCATTGAAGCTTAACTACATAATTTTGTATCAGGGCCCCTCAAACCTTGAAGCTTTACTACAGAATTGTGTATCAGAGCCTTAAAACCTTGAAGCTTTACTTCATAATTGTGTATCAGGGCCCTATCATATTTAAGCTTTACTACATAATTGTGTATCAGGGCCCTAAAACCTTGAAGCTTTACTACAGAATTGTGTATCAGGGCCTTAAAACCTTGAAGCTTTACTACATAATTGTGTATCAGGGGCCTAACACCTTGAAGGTTTACTACATAATTGTGTATCGGGGCCTTAAAACCTTGAAGCTTTACTTCATAATTGTGTATCAGGGCCCTATCACATTGAAGCTTTACTACATAATTGTGTATCAGGGCCCTAAAACATTGAAGCTTTACTACAGAATTGTGTATCAGGGCCTTAAAACCTTGAAGCTTTACTACATAATTGTGTATCAGGGCCCTAACACCTTGAAGGTTTACTACATAATTGTGTATCGGGGCCTTAAAACCTTGAAGCTTTACTACATAATTGTGTATCAGGGCCCTATAACTTTGAAGTTGTACAACAGAATATTGTGTATCCGGGCCTTAAAACCTTGAAACTTTACTACATAAGTGTGTATCAGGGCCCTAAAACATTGAAGCTTTACTACAGAATTGTGTATCAGGACCCTAAAACCTTGAAGCTTTACTACATAATTGTGTATCAGAGCCCTTAAACCTTGAAGCCTTACTACATAATTGTGTATCAGGGCCTTAAAACCTTGAAGCTTTACTACATAAGTGTGTATCATGGCCTTAAAACCATGAAGCTTTACTATATAATTGTGTATCCTGGCCTTAAAACCTTGAAGCTTTACTACATAATTGTGTATCAGGGCCCTAAAACCTTGAACTGTACTACATAATTGTGTATCAGGGCTTTAAAACCTTGAAGCTTTAGTACATAATTGTGTATCCGGGCCTTAAAACCTGGAACTTTACTACATAATTGTGTACCAGGACCCTAAAACCTTGAAGCTTTACTACAGAATTGTGTATCCGGGCCTTAAAACATTGAAGCTTTACTACATAATTGTGAATCAGGGCCTTAAAGCCTTGAAGCTTTACTACATAAGTGTGAATACGGGCCTTAAAACCTTGGAATTTTACTACATAAGTGTGTATCCGGGCCTTAAAACCTCGAAGCTTTACTACAGAATTGTGTATCCGGGCCTTAAAACCTTGAAGCTTTACTACATAATTGTGGATCCGGGCCTTAAAACCTTGAAGCTTTACTACATAATAGTGTATCCGGGTTTTAAAACCTTGAAGCTTTACTACATAATTGTGTATCAGGGCCCTAACACTTTGAAGCTTTACTACATAATTGTGTATCAGGACCCTAAAACCTTGAACTTTACTACAGAATTGTGTATAAGGGCCTTAAGACCTCGAAGCTTTACTACATAATTGTTTATCCGGGGCCTACAACCTTGAACTTTACTACAGAATTGTGTATCCGGGCCCTGAAACCTTGAAACCATACTACAGGGTGCCTTAACCCTTCCCCACAATAGACACATCTGCAGCAGACGACTTTTCAAAACATTCTGGCAAACGTAAGAAATTGTTCATTAGTCTTTTGCAAGAATATTTTTAACGTTAATAAATAATCAAATTCATATTAATATCCTACATGTTTTCAAAATCGTCTGCTGCAGCATTGGTGTATGTAGGAAAGGGTTAACTGTTTACCTGATGTGATATTGTATAATATGTCTACCTGGAACATGGCACTGGAAGTTTACTTTTTCATACATATTTCCTCGTCACGAGTCGCCTACAACAGATGACTATTCAGGCGTCTATATCCAGAACAGGGTTTGAACCATAAGGAAGATAAACTTTAAAAATATAATTTTATATCAAGAACAAACCTTGTCCTTGTACAACCGCAGTATTTCGGCTCTTGTTTGTAAAACGAGAGATCACTCACAACGAGCTTTTTCTGTTTTCCTACTTTGTTGGATAAACTACATATTCGAATATATGTTAACCCTTTCCCACATACAGACGCTTTTTGATGAGAAAAGGGAGCAATTGCTCGTCACGGGTCGCTTGTAACAGATGACTGCACAGGCGTCTATATCGAGAAAAGGGTTTAAATCAGAAGGAAGATAAACGTTTAAAATGTAATTTTATATTAAAAAGAACCTTACCCTGGTACAATCGCAGTATTTCGGCTCTTTTTTGTAAAGCAACAGATCACTCACAACGAGCTATTTCTTTTTTCCTACTTTGTTAGATAAACTTCCTTTTTTCCATATAAGTTAAACCTTTCCCACATACAGACGCTTTTTGACGTCTATGCAGCAGACGCCTTTTAAAAAACACTGGGGCAAAAGGTGAAATTGCTCATATTGAGCAATTTCTCCTTTTGCCACAATGTTTTCAGCTCTGTTTAATAGTTTAAACAGTCAAGTGTAGAGATTTCCCATATTTTGTCAAGATGTTTTCAGTTGGAAAGTGTCAAAACTAGGATGTCGGTTAGCACGTGTAATGTAGGGCACACAAACGGCAGACGAGAAACCTAATGAGTCCAAGTAAACGTCTGCTGGATTATAGACATGTTTTACTGACCTAAATTTTAGAAGCCTCTCTAACTGTTTACCATGTTAGATCGGTATACAAGTTAACCGTTATTAACCCTTTTTCTCAAATAGAGGCTTTCTGACGCCTCTGCAGCAGACAGCTTTATGAAAACATAGTGACAAAAGAAGAAATGGCTCTAAACGAGCAATTTCTACTTTTATCACAATGTTTTCCACTTTTAGTCACAGGTTATCCATTCAATTATAGAGATTATCTATTTTTTCATTTTTTTAACAAAATATGTTCAAAGTTGTCTGCTGCAGAATTGTCGTATGAGGAAAAGGGTTAACTGATTTTATCTTTATAGAGTCGTCTGCTTCAATACATCTTATACACGTATAGTTGTACCGTGTTTTAACGCCACTTTCAACATTTCTGTTATATCACGGCGTATCCTGGGTAAAGTTACCAGTGCTAGTTGTCCATGTACCCTGACACCAGCCAGTCAGTCGTAATCGTATCCTGGGTAAAATTACCAGTGCTAGTTGTCCATGTACCCTGACACCAGCCAGTCAGTCGTAATCGTATCCTGGGTAAAGTTACCAGTGCTAATTGTCCATGTACCCTGATACCAGCCAGTCAGTCGTAATCGTATCCTGGGTAAAGTTACCAGTGCTAGTTGTCCATGTACCCTGATACCAGCCAGTCAGTCGTAATCGTATCCTGGGTAAAGTTACCAGTACAACTGGTCTATTTACCCTGACATCAGCGAGTCAGTCGTAATGCTAGCCCCACAATTCTGAGCGCCTTGGACGGAGAGCCGATTCTTCAATTTTAAGCAAACACATCTCAACAATTTGAATTGAAAACAGTGTGCGAAAATGAAAACTTGATTGTTTTGAGCAAGTTCTAAATTTCTCACAATGATTTCGAAAGACGTTAGAGGCAGATGTGTCGAAACTCGTATGCACGTGTCAGATAATGGTTTAAACTTTTCCCACATACAGAAACTCGTATACACGTGTCAGATAATGGTTTAACCTTTTCCCACATACAGAAACTCGTATACACGTGTCAGATAATGGTTTAACCTTTTCCCACATACAGAAACTCGTATACACGTGTCAGATAATGGCTTAACCTTTTCCCACATACAGAAACTCGTATACACGTGTCAGATAATGGCTGAACCTTTTCCCACATACAGAAACTCGTATACACGTGTCAGATAATGGTTTAACCTTTTCCCACATACAGAAACTCGTATACACGTGTCAGATAATGGTTTAACCTTTTCCCACATACAGAAACTCGTATATACGTGTCAGATAATGGCTGAACCTTTTCCCACATACAGAAACTCGTATACACGTGTCAGATAATGGCTTAACCTTTTCCCACATACAGCAACTCGTATACACGTGTCAGATAATGGTTTAACCTTTTCCCACATACAGAAACTCTGTAACAGACGCCTTTGAATACTTTTAGTCGAAAATGTGGTAACTCTCTAAAAATGAAAAAAAAAAATCATTAAATAAAATTGAAAACATAGTGGCAAAAGGAGAAATTGCTCATTATGAGCAATTTGTCCCTTTGTCACAATGTTTTCAAATGTCGTCTACTACAGAGGCGTCAGAAAGCGTCTGTATATGGGAAAGGGTTTAGTTTTAGTTAACATGTTGTGCCAAAACTGAGTTTCGGGTATGAGATTGTAGATCTAGTTTGTAGGTAGTAGATATTGATCACCATTGTTCGACGAGACATTCGTCTTGACCCGTCACTCTGCTCATCCTTACCTATACATACAGACGCATTTTGAAACAATTTTGGTAGGATAGTTTTGAAATAATTATTGCGAAATGTTTTCAATTCTATTCAAAAAAATAAACTTTGATTTACGGAGATTGCCTATACTTTGCACTTAACCCTTTCCCACATACAGACGATTTCTGGCGGGTCTGCAGCCATTGTGTAACAATGTTTTAAATTGTATTGAATAACTGTTCTCTCAATTATAGACAGTTTCCATGTTTTTGACAGAACGTTTTCAAAGTTATTTGCTGCAGATTTCTTGTAATTTGGGAAAGGGTTAAACGTTTTTCTAGTTTGTCTGCCCCAGATTGTATTAATGTGGGAAAGGGATCATTGGTCCGTGTTTTACAGGCACTAACAACTTCCATGGTCCATGTTTTACAGGCACTAACAACTTCCATGGTCCAGTTTTACAGGCACTAACAACTTCCATGGTACATGTTCTACAGGCACTAACAACTTCCATGGTCCATGTTCTACAGGCACTAACAACTTCCATGGTCCATGTTCTACAGGCACTAACAACTTCCATGGTACATGTTTTACAGGCGCTAACAACTTCCATGGTACATGTTCTACAGGCACTAACAACTTCCATAGTCCATGTTCTACAGGCACTAACAACTTCCATGGTACATGTTCTACAGGCACTAACAACTTCCATGGTCCATGTTCTACAGGCACTAACAACTTCCATGGTCCATGTTCTACAGGCACTAACAACTTCCATGGTCCATGTTCTACAGGCACTAACAACTTCCATGGTCCATGTTCTACAGGCGCTAACAACTTCTTTTAAACTGCTTCGACATCGGGGTGTTTGCGGACAAAGGGTGTTTAGAAAAGGTTGTTTTGTTTTGTTTTGATTTGTTTGTTTGTTTGTTTTGTTTGTTTTGTTTTGTTTTGTTTTGTTTGTTTTGATTTGTTTGTTTGTTTTGTTTTGTTTGTTCGCGTGGTGATTAATACCGCTTTCAACATTTGTGTCCAGTTATATCACGGCGTTTCCTATAAGTTACCAGTAAAATGATCAATTGTGTTCAGTTATATCACGGCGTTTCCTATAAGTTACCAGTAAATTGATCATTTGTGTTCAGTTACATCATGGCGTTTCCGATAAGATACCAGTAAAGTGATCATTTGTGTTCAGTTATATCACGGCGTTTCCTATAAGTTACCAGTAAATTGATCATTTGTGTTCAGTTATATCACGGCGTTTCTATAAGTTATCAGTAAATTGATCATTTGTGTTCAGTTATATCACGGCGTTTCCTATAACTTACCAGTAAAATGATCATTTGTGTTCAGTTATATCACGGCGTTTCCTATAAGTTACCAGTAAAATGATCATTTGTGTTCAGTTATATCACGGCATTTCCTATAAGTTATCAGTAAATTGATCATTTATGTTCAGTTATATCACGGCGTTTCCTATAAGTTACCAGTAAAATGATCATTTGTGTTCAGTTACATCACGGTGTTTTCTATAAGTTATGAGGAAATTGATCATTTGTGTTCAGTTATATCACGGCGTTTCCTATAAGATACCAGTAAAGTGATCATTTGTGTTCAGTTATATCACGGCGTTTCCTATAAGTTACCAGTAAATTGATCATTTGTGTTCTGTTACATCACGGCGTTTTCTATTAGTTATCAGTAAATTGATCATTTGTGTTCAGTTATATCACGGCGTTTCCGATAAGTTACCAGTTAAAATGACCATTTGTGTTCATTTATATCACGGCGTTTCCTATAAGTTACCAGTAAATTGATCATTTGTGTTCAGTTATATCACGGCGTTTCCTATAAGTTACCAGTAAAATGATCATTTGTGTTCAGTTACATCACGACGTTTTCTATAAGTTATCAGTAAATTGATCATTTGTGTTCAGTTATATCACGGCGTTTCTTATATGTTACCAGTAAAATGATCATTTGTGTTCAGTTATATCACGGCGTTTCTATAAGTTATCAGTAAACTGATCATTTGTGTTCAGTTATAACACGGCGTTTCTTATAAGTTACCAGTAAAATGATCATTTGTGTTCAGTTATATCACGGCGTTTCCTATAAGTTACCAGTAAAATGATCATTTATGTTCAATTACATCACGGCGTTTTCTATAAGTTATCAGTAAATTGATCATTTGCGTTCAGTTATATCACGGCGTTTCTTATAAGTTACAAGTAAAATGATCATTTGTGTTCAGTTATATCACGGCGTTTCCTATAAGTTACCAGTAAAATGATCATTTGTGTTCAGTTATATCACGGCGTTTCCTATAAGTTACCAGTAAAATGATCATTTGTGTTCAGTTATATCACGGCGTTTCTATAAGTTATCAGTACATTGATCATTTGTGTTCAGTTATATCACGGCGTTTCCTATAAGTTACCAGTAAAATGATCATTTGTGTTCAGTTATATCACGGCGTTTCCTATAAGTTACCAGTAAAATGATCATTTGTGTTCAGTTATATCACGGCGTTTCCTATAAGTTACCAGTAAAATGATCATTTGTGTTCAGTTATATCACAGCGTTTCCTATAAGTTACCAGTAAAATGATCATTTGTGTTTAGTTACATCACGGCGTTTCCTATAAGTTACCAGTAAAATGATCATTTGTGTTTAGTTACATCACGGCGTTTCCTATAAGTTACCAGTAAAATGATCATTTGTGTTTAGTTACATCACGGCGTTTCCTATAAGTTACCAGTAAAATGATCATTTGTGTTTAGTTACATCACGGCGTTTCCTATAAGTTACCAGTAAAATGATCCATTTATTCTGACATCAGCGAACCAGTCATAATGCTAACCCAACAATCCTGAGCGCAGGGCGGGAAAGCCATAACAATTATTTCTCAAGGGCTTTGGTGTGACCCGATCGGGGATCGAACCTGTGATCTCCTACACTCGAGGCAATATCTCTACCACTGTATCACCCAGGCGGTCAGAAATCATACTTCCCGACAGGGACTCGAACCCAGGAGTTAAAACTGGAGTGACTTCTGTCGAATGTCAGGAATAGATACTTAGGTAGATTTTGTAGATTTGGTTTAGTAAGACGCCATCGTGGCGTATCAGAATTAAAGTTGACATGGACAGTAAACACGCATAGAGATTTCCCATATTGTGTCAAGATGTCACACAATCGACTAAAACAAGACGACTTTATGTAACGACCACTTATGCAATAAATTCCGTCTAAACAATAAACCCTTCCCCAAACAAATATGCAGGAGACGGATTTGAAAACATTGAATCATAAACATGAAAAATCTCTATAAAGGAAAGAATAATTATTGAATAAAGTTTAAATACATTGCGGCAAAAGGAGAAATTTCTCCATTTATCACAACATTTTCAATAAGTCGTCTGTCTCAGAGAAGTAAGGCCGCGTCTGTATGTGGGAAAGGACTATTTTATAACCTCGTTAATGATTAGTTTTGAGAAATTAATTTATCATCTATATTCCAAAACGGTTCCTTCCTTTTGAAGCACCGTAGAAAACGAGACTGGGTTAAAGTTAATTACAATATAGATCCTATTGCATTCTTGGAATCGAGATAGTTGAGCCGCTCCGCGAGAAAACCAACAGTGTGGACTCTGCGTAAAGTATTGACCCGGATCAGCCGAAGCATACCGCACAGGCTTACCCGGACAGACACCTTTCGCCTCCTGTGGATTTTCTGTTTCAGGAATCATTACTCTATACCTGTATCCCCCTGGGACGGAATGTGTCGGCCCGGATTAGCCTGCGCGGACTGCGCAGGCTGATCTAGGTCGATACATTACGCAGATACCATAATGTTGGTTTTCTCGCGGGACGGCTTGGAAATGAGAAACGTCTATAACACTTCTAACCCTTATCCCACTTTAAGTGACATTAAACTACATTTACCTAATCCAGCGGTGACTGGTTTGTAACGACAATTTCGACAAATGTAGACCAAGATCAGCCTGCACACACGCGCAATCTAATCTGGGTCTACATTAATCGTTAATAATTGATTCATTGATTGGGGCTTTCACCTACCCATGTGTTCCATGGCTTTCTCTCACAGCAGCACTCCTCACGGCAGTCTTTCAAAGCAACCAGCTGCTTTTCCACATAGACCGTTGGTGGAAGACGGAAGAAGTTTGTCGCATTGGTTTTTTGTCAAATGTCGGAAAGAATGTCGGCCGAGCTGAGGTTCGAACTCACTAGTTATTGAACTTCTTCTTGAATATTCAAGAACTTTTCCGAATTCCAGATCAGTTGCAGAAATGAACCTAGGTAAGGGTTGTGGTACGTTTGCTTTATTGTAGTTTTACAACGTTTTCAACAGTATTTCAGTCATATCACGGCAACAGATCGTTTATTTATGATTCTTGAGTGACCGTTGCTAGGCAAACACAACATGACTACCACGATGATTATTAAATACAGAAAGCCATTATCTGAATGGATATAAAATACTGATAGCCTTTCTCAAAATGGATATAAAATACTGATAGCCTTTCTCAAAATGGATATAAAATACTGATAGCCTTTCTCAAAATGGATATAAAATACTGATAGCCATTCTCAAAATAGACATTAAATAAAATACTGCAAGCCATTAACAGAATGGATATTATATACAGAAAGCCATTATCAAAATGGATATTAAATACGGAAAGCCATTATCAGAATGGATATTAAATACGAATAGCCATTATCAGAATGGATATTAAATACAGAAAGCCATTATCAGAATGAACATTAAATACGGAAAGCCATCATCTGAATCTATATTAAATACGGAAAGCCATTATAAGAATGAATATTGAATACGGAGAGCCATTATCTGAATGGATATTAAATACGGAAAGCCATTATCTGAATGGTTATTCAATACAGAAAACCATTACCAGAATGGATATTAAATACAGAAAGCAATTGTTTTAATAGATATTAAATACGGAAAACCATTCTCAAAATGGATATCAAATACGGAAAACCATTATCTGAATGGATATTAAATACAGAAAACCATTACCAGAAATGGATATTAAATACAGAAAGCCATTATATGAAGGGATATTTAAAACGGAAAGCCATTCTCAAAAAGGATATTAAATACGGAAAACCATTATCTGAATAAATATTAAATAGGAAAAGCCATTATCTGAACGGATATTAAATACAGAAAGCCATTATCAAAATAGATATTAAATACGGGAAGCCATTCTTAAAAAAGATATTAAAAACAGAAAGCCATTATCAGAATGAATATTAAATACTGAATGGCTTTATCAGAATGAATATTGAATACGGAAAGCCATAATCTGAATGGATATTGAATACGGAAAGCCATTATCAAAACTGATATTAAATACGGAAACCATTATCAGAATAGATATTAAATACGGAAAGCCATTATCAAAATGGATATTAAATACGGAAAACCATTATCAGAATGGATATAAAATACAAAAAGCCATAATCAGTATGGATATTAAATACAGAAAGCCATTATCAGAATGAACATTAAATACGGAAAGCCATTATCTGAATGGATATTAAATACGGAAAGCCATTATCAGAATGGATATTAAATACGGAAAGCCATTACCTGAATGGATATTAAATACGGAAAGTCATTATCTGAATGGATATTAAATACGGAAAGCCATTATCTGAATGGTTATTCAATACAGAAAACCATTACCTGAATGGATATTAA
The DNA here is from genome assembly GCA_031761405.1 of Serripes groenlandicus. Classification (NCBI taxonomy): domain Eukaryota; kingdom Metazoa; phylum Mollusca; class Bivalvia; order Cardiida; family Cardiidae; genus Serripes; species Serripes groenlandicus. Next base: position 19,512 of record JASEVX010001020.1, read on the forward strand.
ATATAGAAACCAATTATTTGAATATATATTAAATACGGAAAGCCATTCTCAAAATGGATATCAAATACGGAAAGCCATTATCAGAATGGATATTAAATACAGAAAGCCATTATCAGAATAAACATTAAATACGGAAAGCCATTATCTGAATGGATATTAAATACGGAAAGTCATTATCTGGATGGATATTAAATACGGAAAGCCATTATCTGAATGGATATTAAATACGGAAAGCCATTATCTGAATGGATATTAAATACAGAAAACCATGATCTGAATGGATATTAAATACGGGAAGTTATTCTTAAAAAAGATATTAAATACTGAAAGCCATTACCTGAATGGATATTAAATACGGAAAGTCATTATCTGAATGGATATTAAATACGGAAAGCCATTATCTGAATGGTTATTCAATACAGAAAACCATTACCAGAGTGGATATTAAATATAGAAACCAATTATTTGAATATATATTAAATACGGAAAGCCATTCTCAAAATGGATATCAAATACGGAAAGCCATTATCAGAATAGATATTAAATACAGAAAGCCATTATCGGAATGAATATTAAATACGGAAAGCCATTATCTGAATGGATATTAAATACGGAAAGCCATTATCTGAATGGTGATTAAATACGGAAAGTCATTATCTGGATGGATATTAAATACAGAAAGCCATTATCTGAATGGATATTAAATACGGAAAGCCATTATCTGAATGGATATTAGATACAGAAAGCCATTATCAGAATGAACATTAAATACGGAAAGCTATTATCTGAATGGATATTAAATACGGAAAGTCATTATCTGAATGGATATTAAATACGGAAAGTCATTATCTGGATGGATATTAAATACGGAAAGCCATTATCTGAATGGATATTAAATACGGAAAGCCATTATCTGAATGGATATTAAATACAGAAAACCATGATCTGAATGGATATTAAATACGGGAAGTTATTCTTAAAAAAGATATTAAATACTGAAAGCCATTACCTGAATGGATATTAAATACGGAAAGTCATTATCTGAATGGATATTAAATACGGAAAGCCATTATCTGAATGGTTATTCAATACAGAAAACCATTACCAGAGTGGATATTAAATATAGAAACCAATTATTTGAATATATATTAAATACGGAAAGCCATTCTCAAAATGGATATCAAATACGGAAAGCCATTATCAGAATAGATATTAAATACAGAAAGCCATTATCGGAATGAATATTAAATACGGAAAGCCATTATCTGAATGGATATTAAATACGGAAAGCCATTATCTGAATGGTGATTAAATACGGAAAGTCATTATCTGGATGGATATTAAATACAGAAAGCCATTATCTGAATGGATATTAAATACGGAAAGCCATTATCTGAATGGATATTAGATACAGAAAGCCATTATCAGAATGAACATTAAATACGGAAAGCTATTATCTGAATGGATATTAAATACGGAAAGTCATTATCTGGATGGATATTAAATACGGAAAGCCATTATCTGAATGGATATTAAATACGGAAAGCCATTATCTGAATGGATATTAAATACGGGAAGCCATTCTTAAAAAATATATTAAATACTGTAAGCCATTATAAGAATGAATATTAAATACGGAAAGCCATTATCTTCATGAATATTTAATACGGAAAGCCATTATCTGAATGGATATTAAATACAGAAAGCTTTAATCAGAATGCCGTAGTCTTCTCTTCTCGAATAGCTTTGGCAGGAGGTGTTCATATTTCTTGGTATATATTCGCAATGAACCAAATAAGGGCCCGGAATATCTCATCTTAAAGTCTGTGTCAACGAACGTGTTGTTTATAATATATGCAGAACTCGTTTTATTGTGACACTTACACGATAAGACTAGACAGATAGACGTGTGTAATTTAATCATTCGCCGTTTGAATTAAACTGTAGCTTAAATCCTTCATCGTGTTGTATAGAACCTTTACTCTCCTGTAAGCGATACAACCCTTTGAGTTTCCAGCATACAACAACTCTTCAGCCGACGACTTTGAATACATACAAGCAAACGTATGAAAACTGTCTCTAAATTAAAGTAATATTATTGAATATAGTTGAAAACATTGTTGCGAAAGGAGGCCTTTTTTTCTTTTGCCACATTGTTTTCAAATTACGTCTGGTGCAGATGCGTCAAACTGAGTCTATATCTTGCACGATTTAAACTAAAATTGATAGAAACAACGAGTCAATATCAGCCTGCTGATTCGCGTTTTCTAAACTTGCTCTATACTCATTTAACAAAATCTGTTGACTCTTACAGCGCCGAATTGTTTAAAGTAGACTCTTCCATGTTCAAAATCGGGCTTCTCCATTTCCATGTAATAAGAGTGTTGGAGTATTTTGATAATTAAATGGCAAACAATGCTGATTACAGGTGAGACAGCTTGTTACGATCTGACTCACCCGGATGTGTATTGTTTGCGTAAACCTCAATATTGCCATTGAAAAGGTTTAAAATAAAGAGTAGCCCGTTAAATACGCTACGTAGTATGTACCATCAAGCCAGCGCTCTTCCTACTACAAATAGCACCATGTAATAAGTTTATTTATATTCACAGTCCGTGTATAGAATTAATTAGTGCATAGCGAGCAATGTCCACACACGTACACACGGATATTGGTCTACATTGTTCGCGTTTTGATTGTTGAAAGTCGTGCAAAGCAGGATGGCTTTTCGCCCAGTTAGGTAAGCCTTTTCGCAACATTACAACTGTGCTCCACACAACAGCCTCCAAGTACAAAAGGGACCGCATCGGTGGTGAAGTAATATAGCTTCCGCCCCGGATGCGGGAGGTCACGGGTTCTATCCCGGTCGATTCATATCAAAGACGTTAACACTGGTAGTCATGGTTACTATTTTAGAAGACAATATGTTGCCATTTTTGTTTTATATCAAATGTACGTCTATATACTATGGTTACTATTTTATATGTCAATATGTTGCCATTTTTGTTTTATATCAAACGTCTATACACTGGTGAGGTTATTCTGTCCAAGGTCTATATGGATCGAACCCGCGACCTCCCGCATACGGGGCGAATGCTCAATCATTATACCACCGAGGCGTGCCCACCTAGACCGTACTATGTCTTTGAAATATGAATTGCCTGTTTTTTCGAAATTAACATCTTTGATTTATTTAAAAGGAGTTAGAATTAATTTCAATTATGCATTCATCTGTCTTAATGTACCTTATTATAATGCTATAGGCTATACTGTAGAACAAGTTATCAATTCAATATTTGAATTAATCTATTAAATCTGTCTCCACAAATAATAATTAAGACATAAAATAAGCCGCGTCGAGCAAGAAATGATCTTGCTGAATTCTCACTTGAAAATGAGCACGCTCCTGGCAGGCAAACCATCCTTAGCGCAAGTATTAAATTTATAATGAATATTCTTCCCTTCCATGTCAATGAACAGATAGTAGCTTGAGTGATCGGAAAAGCAAGCCAAGTGATAAAAACATATCACAAAAACAAAAACAAAAATATCAGAACTTCTGATTGCTCATCTGGGCATCTCGACTTCTGCTACACTATTTCCGAAAGACAGATCCGTTCCAGTTAAGCGATATGTTCGAATAATCAGATGATCAACAAGGAATGTGTTCTAGTTAAACGATATGTCTCGAGTTAAAACGGTATGTTCTAGTTATGTTCGAGTTATATCATGTTCGACAAGGAAAGTGATCGAGTTAAACGATATGTTCCAATTATCATATGTTCGACCAGGAATAGGTTCTTGTTAAACATTATTCGAGATACCGGGAGTCCAATGGGGCTTCAATACAGTATGCATCCACTCTCACACCCGAAAGGTCACTTATACTGTAAATGCATATTGTATATATATATGTTATATTATTATAGACTATGCAGTTCGAATCCCGGCTCGGCCAACATTCTTTCCGACATTTGACAAAAGTCATTGCGACATGCGTCATCCACCAATGAGCTAAGTGTATGTGGAAAAGCAGCCAGTTGCTTGGGAAGATTGTTATGTGGAGTACTGGTGTGAAATAACCAGGAAACACATGAATAGGTGAACTGGCCGCCGTGATATGACTGAGAAATTGTTAAAAACGGCGTTAAACCCCAATCAATCAATAGACTATGCAGAGCTCTAGATAAGGAGCATTTTTCATATTATAAAATCCTTATTCGACATTCAAACCCTATGTTGTGGGTACTCAAAAGAATCGTCTCAGTGATGCGATTCTTTTGAGTACCCACAACATAGGATTTGGTTGATAAATAAGACAAATAGTGTGGGGGAAAGACCTGCTCACTCCCTCTTATCTAGTCCTCTGACTATGTACCATGTTTCTTCATTGTTTTATGATAATTTATCTTCCTCGTATTTTGAAAATGTATGGTACTTTCCATAAGTGGTGGCAATACAGAATTACTAACATACTTACCATACAATTACTTACATACTTACCATACAATTACTTACATACTTACCATAAAATTACTTACATACTTACCATACAATTACTTACATACTTACCATACAATTTACTTACATACTTACCATACAATTACTTACATACTTACCATACAATTACTTACATACTTACCATACAATTACTTACATACTTACCATACAATTACTTACATACTTACCATACAATTACTTACATACTTACCATACAATTACTTACATACTTACCATAAAATGACTTACATACTTACCATACAATTACTTACATACTTACCATAAAATTACTTACATACTTACCATAAAATGACTGTCCTTTGCAGAATGTTTGCGTGTAAAACGTTGGGAGTAATCTCTTCCGACATGGAACGTATTCTGACATTTCTACAAAAGACGACTCGTTGAAACATTGTGGCAAAAGAATACATTCATCAGAATAAACCATTTCTGTTTGTCCTTCTACTGAAGTGTTCTATGTGGGGAAACCCTTTCCCTCATGCAGACGCTTTCTGACGCCTCTGCAGCAGGCGGCTTTTTTGAAAACATAGTGACAAAAGTAGAAATTGCTCAAGACGAGCAATTTCTCCTTTTGCCACAATGTTTTTCACTTTTAGTCATAGGTTGTCCATTCAATTATAGAGATTTTCTATTTTTTGACAAAATATATTCAAAGTCGTCTGCTGCAGAATTGTCGTATCAGGGAAAGGGTTAACACACAAATCATTGCCAGAAACCATTTATTACGAGCCGATCATGACAAGCAGTCCTTCGCTTGGAAAAAAGGAAAGATGATTAGATGCATATACCGTATATATGCTAGTTTATAAGTCGTTTGCATTTGAATAATCTAAGGGGGATGTGGTAGTATACACATACAACAAATCTGCAGCAGTCGAATTGGAACATATGTTGTCAAAAAATAAAAAATCTCTTTAATTGAATGGATAACCTATGATTAAAAGTGGAAAACGTTGTTGCTATGTTGTCAAAAAGCCGTCTGCTGCAGAGGCGCCAGAAAGTGTCTATATGAGGGAAAGGGTTAATTAAAGACATCTGGAGAATACTATGGACAAGATCTTAATATAAAAGTTTAGTTTTGGAAATGATTTGACAATTCAATTTTGTGGCAAACGGAGAAATAGCTAATCATGAGCAATTTTCCTTTTGCCAAACTGTTTTCAAAAACCGTCTGCTAGAGAAGCGTCTGTATGTGGTGAAGGGTTTAAACAAATTCGACGAATATGGAGTAAAGGGTCGAATAACAGAGACCATTGTTACATATCCACTCTTAATTAATATTCATTGCACCAAGGTACTCCACACGTACTTTCATGACGACAACCGTGAACCTCTCAACCTTCGTCCGTAAACGACTTGTTTTCAACCCAAATTTCCTTCATCTGAAAAGGGGACTGATTGATTTTTTGGGATTTTAAGCAATTTTTCACCAATTTTTCAGTCATATCACGGCGGCCAGTTCACCTACACATGCGTTTCCTGGCTCTCTCATACCAGTCCTCAACTCACCATACGTTCCATGCAACTGGTTGCTTTTCCACATAGGCCCATTGGTAAAAGACGAATGACGCATGTCACAGTGACTTTTGTCAAACGTCGGAAAGAATGTTGGCCGAGCTGGGATTCGAACGCAAAACCCCATTGATTGACAGCCCGCGTCACTACATGGGCTCGGAGTGAACAGAGGAGCAAATAGCATTACAAACAGTCAGACAGGTGGACAAGGCCATGGTGGAGAGAGTAAAATAAGACCCGAAGCGATGGTAAAAGTTAGATATGCGAGGAAAAAAGTTCTCACCATTATTAAATATATGACGTGTTTTATGATCTACGTGTAGTAAGGGGTTGGGTTGGGATGGAAACGACTTTGAAAACACATTACCGGTAATGTTAGTAATAGTACTGCCGTGATAAAAATAAACACTATTTAAAGGGCCGTAAAACAATATTCAAACAGACAAACCATTTGATCGTATCTGAGAGAGAATTGGAAACCGTGGCTAATTTAACAGATGGGCAACTCAAGATTACTGGTTCCTTGTTATAAATTTAGTTTCCATGTAAATCGACCAGTTTCATTCCTTAATTGTCACACTGTCTAAGCGTTTCTCATGTAGAACACCATATATCATTGAAAAACAAATAACCTCTAAGATTTAAAGCAATCCAAAGACAATGGGGGAAGCATTATGCAAGAAAGAATTCACCAGGCGAAAATGGTTAGGTGGCAGGGGACACATTCGGATTTGGCCCCTGTCGATTTTTTTATATATTTGGTGTGCTTGAAAATGAACTGATTTCTTAACTATATAACACTATATGGCACTGATTTCTTTATTGACTTCTATCAATTGATGCATACAAAATGTGGAGAAAATACGAACATTTGTATATGCTAGCTCATATCATGTTGAAGAGCTTTCCAAGGGGAGGTCAATCTCAATATCATTTGAGACTGTTGTGTGACGAAAATTGAGGTATTTCAAATAAGTTTTTCTACTAGAAGAATACTGATGACATGGTATTTTGCATACATTTCCTGGTTATGCATTGCTTGATTATTAAGTACGTGTGCTTCAATTTTCTTTTGCATGTTTCCAGGAAGTAAGGACATGATTAGAAAATCTGCTGAAATAGTGTCATTTTAGCCGTCATGTTTGGTAGGTGGGATAGAATACACAGGGTTTGAAATTGTGTTCAGTTCTATCGAGTTGCTAAAATGTTACATGATTTTGAAAAACTGTTACATGCCATATATTGAGATATAGTTTTGACATTGTGATGGATGCTGTTTTGGAGAAAGTTGCAAATTTAGGGTTCCCCTGCCACCTTACCGTCATGTTTGATCAAATCGGGCCCGGATAAAACAGGTGTTTAGCATTCTCTTCTTTCTCCTGCAGAACAAGGTCAAAATACTAAAAGTGATACAAATCAATCATTTCCAGTGCATCCTATACACTTTCACAATGCATGTAAACTCAATGTCATATATTCAATGCATTCTGGTGATGGTATACACTCATTTCTACATTTCTACGCAAACAAAGTTTGCAAAGGGACTATTATGACCGCTGATGTATTTGGCGTAATTTGACATATAGGATAGTAGTTTGACCGAGTTTTACATAGGAGCGGAGCATCTTGACTGAAAATAAACAGTCCTATTCATAAAAGTAACTTGATGCTCTCATGTGTGAGGTTATTTTGCTTGACGGTTTACTGTGACAGGCGTCAGTCGTCTTCTAACAATGCGCTAACATTCACTGTATCCAGTTGCTTGGATGAAAGTGTTTTGTGTTGAGTAGTGCTTTGAGAAAGCCAGGAAACACATGGGTAGGTTAACTGGTCGCTGGAATATGACTGAACAAGTGTTGAAAAAAAAGGCGTTAAATCCCATTCAATCAAAATGATTGATAGTTTACTAGGTGTCTGCCTTGTTAAATGACCAAGTCATACATAATGGGTCGTTGGTCATTATTTTAATTTTATCCTGTCACGTGTAGTAATTTCGACCCGATAACAGGGTGCCGTATATTTATTTTGATATACGTCAGTTGGTCACGTGATAAGCTGGCGGGCACCTGCTAGCCGGGACTATATTTTTTTTGCAAGCGTCGCTGTAAATTCCAACTTCAATCGATAAAATCAACAAATATCGTCGATAAATTTCTCATTTGCGAATACAATATTCATGAAGATAGCTGTTTATTGAGTTGTATTATGTTAGAATTTTGAGAACTATTTCTTTCCGCGCATCAATCACGAATGGCTGCTGTTTATTTATAAAACATGACGTCACAATGAAAGGGATGCAATTCAGTAAGTAACATATTTTTAAAGCTGCCATAAAAATAAAAAATAAATGCGACAGGATAAATAGAATAATAGGTTGGTGCCGTGCATTGAGAAAAGTTTATCTGGCTCGGCACCGTAATTTATCGGATTCGCCTTCGGCTCACCCGATAAATTACTCCGCCTTGCCAGATAAACTTTCTCAATCCACGGCACATATCTTAATATGAGCCGAGTCATACATAATGGGTCGTTGGTCATTATTTTAATTATCTTAATATGAGCCGTTCCACGTGAAAACCAACATTATGGCCTCTGCGTAATGTATCGACCCAGATAAGCCTGCGGATTCCGCGCAAGCTAATCCGGGCCGACACATTCCGTCTCAGGGGGATACAGGTATAGATTAATGAGTCCTAAGACAGAAATTTCACAGGAGGCGAACATTGTCTGGCCAGATTAGCCTGCGCGACATGCTTAGTTTGTTCCTGGTCGATACTTACACAGATACCATACTAGATACCATACTGATGGTTTTCTCGCGGAACGACTCATATATAATTAGTATACAATCCGTAACACCTAAACAATGACTAGTCCCGGTAGCTCAGTCGGTAGCGACGCGTGTTGTCAGTCCAGGCGTGTTAGTTTGAACCCCAGCTTGGCCACCCTTTTTTTTCTGACGCTTGACAAAAAGTCAAAACGACAAGCATCATTCGTCTTCCACCAACAGGGCCGTAGCTTTGCAATAATCAATGTGTAGGCCGTCTCGTGAGAAAATCAACATTGTGGACTCTGCGTAAAGTATCGACCTGGATCAGCCTAAGCATGCCACACAGGCCTAGCCGGATAGACACTTTTCGCCTCCTGTGGGTTTTCTGTTTCAGGAATCACTACTATATACATCTATCCCCCTAAGACGAAATGTGTCGGCCGGATCAGTATGCGGCGATACATTACGCAGATGTATATCGCCGCAGCTGCATTTTGGGGCATTTTGAGAAAAAATGTGTAGGTACGTGCCTACAGTGTCTAAAGGGAGCTACGCCCCTGACCAATTTTATAACAGTCCATGTGGAAAAGAAGCCAGTTACTAGGAAAGACTGCTATGTGAGATGTACTGGTGTGAGAAACCCGGGAAATACATGGATAGGTGATATGACTGAAATGTTGTTGAAAACATCAATCGGAGGAGAAACGACTGCTGTTCCATGGAAGCACATGCCGACAACTATATTTGAATGTTCGATTTGTATTTTATGACAATAGATCTACAGATAAGAAGAGTATTTCACATCCTTACTTGACCCTCAAAACCTATGCTGTGTGTACTCAAAAGAATCGTCTCAGTGAGACGATTCTTTTGATTACCCACAACATAGGGTTTAGTGAAGTCATAAGAGAGATATGGATAGGAAAAGACCAGTTCACTCCTCCTTGTCTAGTCCTCTGGGCCGTCAAAAACAACCAACTTGTTTACAAGGCTAGCTTCAAGGTCACATCCTGTGAACTATGTAATCCTGATTAGACCGGAATTAGACCATGTATTAAAATACGGTTTGAATTAATAGGCTCACACTCCACACTCACCTTAGCACTTGACTCATATTTAGGCTTTCTTATTCGATCTTTCTCGTTAGAGATTTGTAATTTTCATTGATGACATTTTACCAATAGAAAATCGTTTCATTCTAAAAATAAGTGTTCAAAGGAGCACATGTGTCGCTTGTTAATATGGCAGTTAGTGGGGGGGGGGGGGGGGGGGGGGGGGGGGGGGGGGGGGGGGAAACATGACGACACAATGACAATGACAAATAGTGAATTGATTTAAGGCCATCGACCCATAACAAGGTACACATTTTCAGTGTACCGTACGTA
>JASEVX010001021.1:0-29588 GCA_031761405.1 Serripes groenlandicus
CCAACAGATAGACGGATAGATAGACGGAAATGCATATATATATATATATATATAAACATAATGACAATGACTACAGATAGACATACACTCAGATAGACATAAATTCAGATAGCATAACATTCAGAGACACATGCATAAACACAGATAGAAATACATAGTGTAGACATACATAATGTTAGACACACATGATGTTAGACACACATTTATGATGATAAACATACATAGACAGGTATGGCAGGTCGACCGTTACAACAGCAGATAGACGGGAGCTAGACGGACATACATATATACATAAACATTAAGACATAAATACAGATAGACATACACTCAGATAATAGGCGATACATGCACAGACACATGCATAAACACAGATATACATACATAGAGATATACATATATAATGATAGACACACATGATGATAGCATAGATAGACAGGTTAACATACACACACACACATACATATTAATATACACACGTATACGCATACATACATACATACAGGCATATTGACAGTTACACCAACATATAGACGGAAAGATAGAAGGACATACATATATACATACACATAAGACATAAATACAGATATATATACACTCAGATAGACATACATTCAGATAGGCATACATGCATAGCACATACATAAACACAGATATACATTACATAGTGATAAACATACATAATGATAGACATACATGATGATAGACATACATAGACAGATAAACATACACATACATAGACAGATTAACATGCACACGTATATACATAAAGGCAGGTTGACAGTTACACCAACAGATAGACGGAAAGATAGAAGACATACACATATACATAAACAGTAAGACATAAATTACAGATAGACATACACTCAGATACATTACATCAGATAGGCATACATGCATAGACACATGCATAAACACAGATATACATACATAGTGATAAACATACATTATGATTGACACACATGATGATAGACATACACAGACAAGATAAACATACACACGTATACACATACAGGCATGTTGACAGTTACACCAACAGATAGACGGAGAGATAGACGGATATTAAGACATAAATACAGATAGACATACACTCAGATAGACAACATTCAGATAAGCTTACATGCATAGACACATGCATTTAACACAGATATACATATATACTGTTAGAAAGAGAATGAGAGTAAGATGTGGGAGAGATATAGAGATCAAGAAAGAGAAAGAGAAAGAGAGAGAGAGAGAGAGAGAGAGAGAGAGAGAGAGAGAGAGAGAGAGAGAGAGAAATAGAGAGAGAGAGAGAGAGAGAGAGAGAGAGAGAGAGAGAGAGAGAGATGAGAGAGAGAGAGAGAGAGAGCGAGAGAGGAGAGAGAGAGAGAGAGAGAGAGAGAGAGAGAGAGAGAGAGAGAGAAGAGAGAGAGAGAGAGAGAGAGAGAGAGAAAGAGAAAGAGAGAGATAAAAAGAGTTAATCTGCCTGTATGCATGTGTTATGTTTATCTGTCTATGTGTGAACATGTCTATATGTCTGTCTGTATAATTTAGTTAACACATCAAATAAAATATAAACACAGGGTTGGATGTTTTTTCTGTGTCAACGTTTATCTATGAATTGTTCCAGAAATTACCTGTTGCAGCAGACGACATTTTAAAAGATTGTATAACTTTTTAGTGCACCTGAAATGATATCCTACTATTAAAGGTGATATCCGGAGTTTTTACTGTTTAGCCATAATTTTTCCGTTCAAAGAACTGAATTTATTGTCAGAAATTGTTAATGAGGTAATTTTTCAAAAAAATAATGCGAAAATGCCTTTAATCGACTATTTAATTTGCATCGGACATAATTGTTGCGAAATGGGTACTCGCTTACGTCCCCTTAATTTATTGATCGATGACGTCATAGGTCGCGTGTGGTCTGCATAACGGTTACTGCATATATCTATACATGTTTACGTGTCGGAGGAAATTATTGTGATCGAAATATCATTGAAAAATAAATAAAAAATGGTAATTTGTGTTGCTTATGGGTGTGATTCCAAGACTGGAACCAGTATATTATGAGTCTTTTTAAATTCCCCACGGATCCAAAGAGAAAGAAGATGTGGATAGATCGTCTAAATAGAGGACAAACTGCAACAAAGAAATGTGTGCCTAGTTCTTGCTCCCGATTGTGCATGAAACATTTTGAGGACGATCAATGCAGCATTGACCCAAAACTTGCAGAATCAATTGGTTACAATCAAATTGTTCGTGTTAAACTGAAACCTGACGCGATTCCTAAAGTTTTTCACACTATTTTTAAACAGTTTGCTTTAGTTTCAACAAAGATCACTTCTTTGACATCTATAGACCGCTGATCCGGTGGTTAACATGCTGGACCGTCACTCCAGACGAGTGGCCCGGGGTTCAAATCCGGGTCCGGGCTCTGGATTTTTCTGAGGTGCTTTAAGTTTCTCCCGCTCAAATAGAGGCCAAGTACTGCTGGCCCCTTAAAGTACCAAAGGGAGACAACTGCAACATGGAACGAGTAACTCGGTCGAGACGCACTGGTAGCGCTATAGAAAAAGATTTAACAGACTAATAGGACTCAATCACAATCCACAAATAACACGGAGGATAACCAGAATCTGAATCCTATAAGCTATCTAAATTTATTTTAATATAACAAACAGATCTCTGATCAACCAACAATCAATAAGTGGTTGATTTCCCCTTTTCCCTCATACGACAATTCTGCAGCAGACGACTTTGAACATATGTTGTCAAAAAATAGAATATATCAATAATTGAATGGATAACCTTTGACTAAAAGTGGCAAACATTGTGGCAAAAGGAAACATTGCTCGTTTTGAGCAATTTCTTCTTTTGTCACTATGTTTTCAAAAAACCTTCTAGTGCAGAGGCGTCAGAAATCGTCTATATGAGGGTAAGGGTTAAGACGAAATATCCAGATCTGATCGACATGATAATTCACATACTGGTCGCATTCTCACTTAACGAATTTGGACGGCTTCCTGTGTACATAAGTAAGTAAGTAAGTAAGTAAGTAAGTAAGTAAGTAAATTGTTTATTATTGTGACATGTGTTACAAAGCATTTCGTTTTCTTCTTAACGACTTTTGACAACGCAGATCCACTAAATAGTTTTTATTGAATCTATTAATTTTGACACACCGCAATGACATAAATCATTTTATTTATCATAAAATACATTTATTCTTTAACAATTATTATTAACACCTGGCCCCATTGGCCTATAAGTCACAAAAACATATAAATTTCATAATATCATACAAATATAAAAGATATATATATATATACAAAACAAAGTGAGATCGGACGTGCAATTAGTCATTTAATTCGGTCGTATAAACAAATGAGGAAATCATTTAATAATAAATAACCCAATTATCTAATATTTAAATGAAGATTTTATCTTCGAACATAGTAGAGTAATAATTCTGTTTCATATTGTAACGTGTCGAGCGGATCAACGTAAATATCGTTTCTTATTCTGTCATATAATGTACACCTCAATATAAAATGCTCTTCACTTTCTATTTCCTGACAGTTACACAATTTGCACAGTCTAGTGTCCAATGGTTCTGCAAGGTAAAGGCCTGTCTCTATGCGTAGTGGTAAAATTCCACATCTTAACTGCGCTAGCAAAGCGCGTTCATTTTTCTTTAAATTTTATTGTAAATATGATTCGCATGTTATATGTCAAACTGCAATAAATACTGGATACCTCTTCTCCGTCTTGAATCAAAACAGTGCTATTACCTATTAATAAAATTAGATTACGCTGGAAGAGAAACACGGGCTACGCATTGCCAGGTTATACAGATGACTGATTGTGTGTGATTATTGACCGCCATAACAGTAAACCTCTTACGGGTAACAAACTCTTGATAGCATTCGGGGAGAAAAGGATAACTAGGTTACAGTTAGGAATTTAAGCAGACGACTCAATATCGTATCATGTTTTATCAGTTAACCTGATGCATTGGTAATTTTATAATTACTTAATATATGCCCATGTCCTTTATTGAACACTTCTCATTTCGTTTCGGTGAAGTTTTCTATTATGGGTCGCATAGTCATTGGGAGATTATAATTCACCATTCCCCTTCGGTTTGAACAGGTTGCATGCCAAAGTATACATGGGTTTGTTTATCGTATGATCACAGACACCACAATGAAAGGCATGTTGATCTGACAGCTTGAGGGGACAGTGGTATTCACATAGCGACATACATGTACAGCTGTATTATATTCGTATTTCTATGCATTCTTTTTGTCCTGTCCTTTTTGTGTTGCTCATTGACTTTATAATTTTGTAAATTATTGATCTTCATTTTATGGAGGAAATAAAGATTTAAAAACAGTTAGTATTTACATATGGTTTTGGATATGTGTTGATCATTCAAGACATTGGAGATTAAGATCAATATCTAGTTCCTTTTAAAGAGAGACTTATCTACCGTTATTCACAATAAATACATCGTGACATTGAATCATCACCAAAAGCAAAACACTTAACTGCCAATTATTTTGTGATCTTTTATAACGACCCTTAATCTACCTTGTTCATATAAAAGAGTTTTCTCGAAATTGTTTTAACAATAAGTTGGGAATTGGAATTGGTCGACATACCAACATTCCTGACGATTTCTTTACTGACATTTATAGATATTTTCCATAGTTTTATCTCGGTGTTTTCAAAGACGTCTGCGGAACCTGTTTTATGATTGTTTATGCGTATGGCATAGACTTTTGTCAAACATCAGAAAGAATGTTAGCCGTGCTTGGATCTGAATTTATAACCTCTAGGTTTACAACTCGCGTCACTACCGGGGATCGGTGTTGTATGTGTGCGAAAGGGTTAATTGCAAAACTTAAGAATTTTACTATCGCTGTTGCCTAATGGCAATTTTAATAGCAATATATGACATAACATTCGAAAGAACACTGATTGATGCGAGGAAATATTACCCGTCCATGAGAAATGGTACAAATTATTATGTCTGAATAGTGCAGGTTCAGATCATCTTGTCGACCTGTTCAGTCTTATTAAAATCTACACAAGTCGACGGATTATTTAACACACTTGTGTAAGTACTCTGTGAAAAGAGTAGATCTTGAATAGAATGTGAGGATCCACATGTTGATTTTGATCTATACTGTTCACAAAAGAAACCTTGCACTTTTTTTCAATGCATAGACTCATAATAACTTCTGCAATAGTTCATTGTCTGTGTAAATAGATAGGTCCATTACTACCATTTTTAAAGTATTTTGTATAACCCGGTTTGTATGAGGGATAATGTATATTCACCAATATACCATTGACAGTGTAATATATTATTATATGGTGCCTTGGTCCTTCACTACTAGTCTGTTTATTGAATACATACTCACTGAATTTGTATATAATTGTATGAAGCTATCTGATGTAAGACAAATAGAAATTGATACGTTCCTCTGAGAGTAACAAATCATCAGAACACTGCTATATGAAGGAAATAATTACTTATTCACTAAATTCATAAATAGAAATATATCAGATACGCCAGTCGATATCATTGTTGAACCTTACTTATAGAGTCTTTTGAAATTCAAACGTCTCTAAACAAATTTCAAAATGTAACTCTTCTCTCGCTAACGTTAAATTTAGCCAACCATTGATAAACCCTGTTCAGTTTGCATACAGATCGGACCACATAACGTGTTGAGGCTGATCTGTGATCCATACACTTTGACATCCAGATTTATTATAATTTAGTATTTTAAACCAGATTTCAAGTGTGTAGTAGATGACATTAAAGCAGATGAAAAATATCAAGTGTTTCTACTTGATATCCTGTGAAAGGTGTATACTATGCACCCTTCCAACTGATCAATCTTGGAAAGGGTATTATCGTATAGCATTCTCTACTCTTATCTCTTGTCCACAATGTTCTTAACTGCTAGTTGTTGTTCAATGTAAACTGATAATTCAATCCTTAACATTTAGATTTTACAGGACCTTTTCATTGATATATACTACCTGTGTCAATACAGAAACATTTTATGAAGGGTAGTTTGTCCATTAAGCTAATACGAATCTAAATAATAAACACAAACTGCAATATACAGCAAAGGTATACGGAAGCGTCCTGGTGCCAATTCATAATGTTCTATAAAAAAGAATTACTCCTACGTAGGAGATAACAAAGCCTAACTAGGACTTTGTAACTCCTACGTAGGACTTTATAACTCCTACGTAGGAGAGAAAAAAGCCTAATTAGGACTTTATAACTCCTACGTAGGAGATAAAAAAGCCTAATTAGGAGTTTATAACTCCTACGTAGAACTTTACAACTACTAATTAGGCTTTTTTATCTCCTACGTAGGAGTTATAAAGTCCTACGTAGGACTTTGTAACTCCTACGTAGTAGATAAAAAAGCCTAATAACTCCTACGTAGTAGATAAAAAAGCCTAATTAGGACTTTATAACTCCTACGTAGGAGATACAAAAGCCTAATTAGGACTTTGTAACTGCTACGTAGGAGAAAGAAAAGCCTAATTAGGAGTTTATAACTCCTACGTAGGAGAAAGAAAAGCCTAATTAGGAGTTTATAACTCCTACGTAGGACTTTATAACTCATAATAAGGCTTTTTTATCTCCTACGTAGGAGATAAAAAAGCCTAATTAGGACTTTATAACTCCTACGTAGGAGATAAAATAGCCTAATTAGGACTTTGTAACTCCTACGTAGGAGAACTTATAACTCCTACGTAGGAGATAAAAAAAAGCCTAATTAGGAGTTATAAAGTCCTACGTAGGAGTTATAAAGTCCTAATTATGCTTTTATTTCTCCTACGTAGGAGTTATAAAGTCCTAATTAGGCTTTTTTATCTCCTACGTAGGAGTTACAAAGTCCTACGTAGGAGAAAGAAAAGCCTAATTAGGCTTTTATAACTCCTACGTAGGAGATAAAAAAACCTAATTAGGAGTTATAAAGTCCTACGTAGGAGTTATAAACTCCTAATTAGGATTTTCTTTCTCCTACGTAGGACTTTATAACTCTTACGTAGGAGATGAAAAAGCCTAATTAGGAGTTATAAAGTCCTACGTAGGAGTTGTAAACTCCTAATTATGCCTTCGGTCTCCTACGTAGGAGTTACAAAGTCCTAATTAGGCTTTTCTTTCTCCTACGTAGGACTTTATAACTCTTACGTAGGAGATGAAAAAGCCTAATTAGGAGTTATAAAGTCCTACGTAGGAGTTATAAACTCCTAATTAGGCCTTTCTGTCTCCTACGTAGGAGTTACAAAGTCCTAATTAGGCTTTTTTATCTCCTACGTAGGAGTTATAAAGTCCTAATTAGGCTTTTTTATCTTCTACGTAGGACTTTATAACTCCTACGTAGGAGATAAAAAAGCCTAATTAGGAGTTATAAAGTCCTACGTAGAAGTTATAAACTCCTAATTAGGCTTTTTTTATCTCCTACGTAGGAGTTATAAAGTCCTAATTAGGCTTTTTTATCTCCTACGTAGGAGTTACAAATCCTACGTAGGAGTTACAGAGTCCTGATTAGGCTTTGTTATCTCCTACGTAGGAGTTATTCTTTTTTATAGAACATTATGAATTGGCACCAGGACGCTTCCGTAAAGGTATGTGTATTGATGTACTCACCGAGGCGAAACTTTGATATTTTTATAAAATGAAAATAGTCAACCTCGCGATTTACCCTTTCCAGCCGCAGCAGATGACTTTTGAAGACATTTTAACGAAATAAGGAATTATTCAATATGTGCATAATCACTTTTTGAGAACAGATTTCAAATTCTATTAAACATATACTTTTATTTATAGAGAAATTTCTAATTGTGATTACCCGTTTGTTTTCAAAATTGTCTGAAGCATACTTTGTGGTATAGGGAGAAGGTTAGAGCATTGCACATGCGCATGACGATGTACTCACAACTATAGCCATTTTGAATAACATTTTACAAACCAGATTTGAAAATTCTTAATTCAGATAAGAATAGTAGCTACACAACGGAAACTGAAGTGACTGATCGAAGCAAGGTAAGAGTTCATATTTGTTATATTCTATTTCATAAATGTGTATATCTTTTACCCTTCCGCTAAAGGTAATTGAAAAGTTAATTTTAACGAAATACATTTCCACCATTTTTCTGATAGTCTGTTTCTTTGCGATATTTACGTCCGTGTTAAGATTATTTGTGTAGACACATACATTATGGACATGTTTTGCTTAGCTTTAGCGTCGATGTGGGGTTTAACGTCGTTTTCAACTTTTGTTCAGTTAAATCATGGCTGCTAGTTCACATACCCATGTGTTTACTGCCTTTCCTACACTTTTACTCCATTCAACAGTATTGCCATGCAACAGGGTGCTTTTCAACATAGATTATTAGTCCATTGGGGAAGGCGAATGATGTTTGTCGCATTGACATTTGTGAACGTCAGAAAGAATGATGGCCGAGCTGGGTTTCGAACTAACAACCCCTTGATATACAGCTCGCGTCGCTACCTGATTTTAATGTTTTCTTTTGACATTTGAAACGAAAGATAAGCATGATAAAATATTAATTTAGTTCTCAACAGTGTATGCATTCGAATGCTTTAGGCTCACGAACTTCGGATACACGTATATATGAGATTTGTATTCAGTGGTTGTCAGCTAGCAACATCTAAGAATCGAGCGTCGAAGTGATTTTTGGGACGAGATTATATAACGAAGCCATGGATAACATCCGAAAATTTGCTTGATGGGTTGATACAACGCATATATTTGTAAGATAGGGTGAATGAAACACGAGATATGCACTCGACCTACATATATGCAGGTTTAGTCTCCTTACCTATTTGTCAATCTGACTAAAGTACACGATCTGACAAAATGTAAGATGCGTAGTGTTAATAGGAGATGATTTTAATGAGATTGACCTATTTGTCTACTTTGACTTGATGTTAAATATTTATGTATGAGTGAAAACAGTATGCTCTTGCGATCAGAAAAATTAGGTGAAAAACCGGAACAAAGGGCGTGTAAAACAGTAATTTGTGTCGTTAGATCCATTGGTCCGTTTCGTTCCACTTCATAAGCGTAACACTTCTCTAAAGCTAGTTTGTGTTTAACTATATAACAGGTATATCGTGATAACTCGAATATGTTTTTAAATTATAAAATAAAAATTATATTCGTTTCAAAGATAACTTCTGATCAGTCATTAGTCTTAACCCTTTCTCACATACAACAACCGGTTACAACTTACAACTGTACGTGTATTTACAAACGACATTGTCATCCTTCACCCTCATTTTCCCCACCCAAAACAAAAAAAACAAAAAAATACTTGACACCTTGCCTACATAGCTATGGAAGTAGAAAAGATAAAACTTTTATTTATTTACTTTATATACTCATACAAAACATCTGCAACATACGAATTTAAAAACACCTGTTGGAAAAATGTAGTACATGTACATTTCCATAAATTTAAGTATAATTATCGAATAAGGTTAATTACCACTTCTCCCTATGCCATGGCGTCCAAGCAGACACAGATTCACCAGTCGATATGATTGTTAAACATCTCTTATAGACACTTAAGGAAATTATACGTCTCTAAACAAACTCACAATTTAACCCTTTTCACAATGGCGGCGGAAGTCATCAACCATTGATAACTTTGGTTCTGTATCCATCCAGATCGGACCACATACCATGTTTAGGCTGATCTGAGATCCACACTGTTTGACACCAAAATTGATAAACTTCAACTATGTTTTAGAGAGTTTACAACAGTGTAGTAGAACACAATAAAGCAGACGGAAAAGACCAAGTGTTGACATCCGATATCTTGTGAAGAATGTATAATTTAAATCCCTACAGTAATTCTTTAGCAGACAGCTATAAAATCATAGAATGAAAACTATGTAAACTCTCTTTGAATTAAAGTATACTTATGGACATGAGTTTAAAACAATGTGGCAAATGGATAAATGACTCATAATGAGCAATTTCTTATGTTTACATAATGTGTTCAAAAGCTGCAGAAGCCTAAAAATGTGTCTACTTGTTGGAAAAGTTTAACGCATATTATATATATCATTCTCTTATTTATGATCATCTACGTTTGTTACTGTTAGCATTTGAACAATATACATTGATAATTCAATCTAACAAAGTCGGTTCCAATTCTACATGGACCTATGCAGTAGTATATACGCCCTGTGTTAGTAGAATAATCGTTTATAAAAAGTATTGTTTTCTCTGAAGCTAATAAGAATTTAAATGTCAAACAGAAACTGCACTTTATAGCAGAAGTATGTATATTGAGCTGGACACTGCGGCGAAAGGTTTGGCAATTCATTCAATGAAAGTATTAAACGGTGCGTCTTAGCCCTTTCCATCTGTAGCCGACGACTTTTGAAAACAATTTGACAAAATAAGTAATTGCTCATTATGAGCACATAAATTATTTGCTAAAAAGTAATCAATGTATATACAGATTAACTATATTTGCCATATTTGCCTAGTTGTTTTCATAGTCATTTGCTGCATATTTGGGATATGTGGGGAAGGGTTAAAAGAACATTGCACATGCGCATTACGAGGGTACTCTCGACGATTGCCCTTTTGAAAAGTCGTTTACAAAGCAGTTCGACAATTTTCAATTCAGATAAGAATAGTAGCTACAAAACTGAATATAACGAAAACAACGAAGTAATAGTTTATTATTACCATATCATATGTTATAATTACATGTATATAAAGCCTACACCGTTTACCTCGGAGAGTTATTTATATATAGCCTACACCGTTAACCTTGGAGAGTTATTTCAAATGCGATACGTTTCAATATGTTAACTCTTCATTTTCCTTGTTTACTTCCGTGTTTAGATAGCAACCAGTGTAACCAAAAATGTCATAGAGTTTCTATACTGAATTTATTTATGTTTTACTTATAGCGTCAATTGGGGTTTAACACCGTTTCCAACAATATTTTAGTTATATATATTCGAGTTCCGGATTGGCAGTATGTTTTCCTCTCCCTGTGACATATGTCTGTCTCCACGTGACATCAAATAGTAAGGACAGTTGTTTTAAAAGGCTGTGTAGATGTCGTTTTAATATCGTAAAAGTGTAAGAGAACTTTGAGGTTTTGATCTTTGATGATAAGTAATAATTATGGAATAATAAGGGTTACAAAATTGGCACATGTTTGACAGATAGTACTCTAGACGATTGAATTGAAAACTAGACATTATTTTCGTTGGGAATACTTTTGGAGAATGCTTATACTACGTCAAATAGTCCACAATAACACCCCTTTGACTCGACATGCAAGCGTGTCTCTATCTGACTACATTGCGTATTATGTTCTTTAGTTTACAGGCTGTAGTCATGCATATCGTGAGAGTATTATTAATCTTGAGCAGTTGCACAACTTTACCTCGCGAGAAAAATGTAAGCAGGAAGTTTTAGAAGGCAGGAACCTCCCTAAACCCCTATTAGGCTACC
The DNA here is from genome assembly GCA_031761405.1 of Serripes groenlandicus. Taxonomy (NCBI): domain Eukaryota; kingdom Metazoa; phylum Mollusca; class Bivalvia; order Cardiida; family Cardiidae; genus Serripes; species Serripes groenlandicus. The sequence goes on from JASEVX010001021.1 coordinate 11,535, forward strand.
TTGAAAGATAATTGAAGTGTAACAAATAAAAAACGATATTTATTAAATTAAAATGAAATAAAGATGGGATTCATTTAATGGCCCCATATCTAAATATCTGATAAGATACAGAGGCCGTTCAAAAACAAAACGAAAGGTAAGTTAATAATGTAATAGCTTAGTTTATTTACACACGGTACCTGCTTATTCAAGGAGAGTTGTGAGATCATTTGATGTTTTGAACTGTTTGTAAGGTAAGCAACACGTTATTTAAACATAAATACAACAGCCCTTTGTTAATTGTTCTCTCCCTAATCATAGTCAATGTATATCACGTAAGAGGACTCAATATCAGCACCGAGTATGTATTCCCACGTTCACTCTCCGTCCGTCTGTCTGTCTGTCTGTCCGTACGTCAGAGTGCACGATTTTGGTCTTAGATGGCTAGAGGTGGTGCCAAAGACAAAAGAAAATAAAGGATTTAAGGTATACATAATAGTACGATTGAGGTTGACGTCCGTCAACATTAGATCTACGTGTTGAACTCTTTGGAAGCCTCAATCTTTATCCTTTCTACATTAAGCTACCACCAAATCTCGTTTAACTTAAACACTTATTCAGATGGGGTTGAACACTAGGTCGTAAGGTAACAATTTAGAAAATCCTGGTGAAATCTCCAGAGGCTACATTTCTTCTCTTGACAATTAATCAGAACATTCTTTTTCATTGAATCTCGGTCAGGTCGAAACTGTATGTCATGGGGTCAAACACTAGGTCATTGGGTCAAATGTAGAACATCCCTCGTGAACAATCTAGAGGCTACAGTTCTCGTCCAGTCTTTGTGATGCATATCAATCAAATCTTGGTTCAATTTGAAACCGGGTCACTAGGTCAAATTTAAAGAATTCGTGTAAACACTCAAAAGGTTACATTTCTCATCAAATTTACATGAACGTTTAACGTTCATTCGATATTAAATTTGAGTCAGTTTAGAAACTCGTTTATTTAGAATTCAAAACTAAATCACTTGGTCAGTTTTTAGGAAAATATTGTAAATAACTTAGATACCTCCGAACCTGGTTGATGTTGGGTTAAAAACTTGGTCATTGAGGCATTGAGTTCATAAGATTATACACCAAATATCGGTCAAGTGAGAACCTGGGTCATGATTGGTCAAAAACTATGTTCCTAGCTCAAAATTTAACCAAACCCTGTAAACATTCTACAGACCACATTATTCACCCATTATTCACCCATACATTATGAAGGTTAATCAGAGCATTCGCCAACATCAACTCTTGTCAAGTGAACTCGTCCGTGGGAAAAGGTACAAGTTGGCATTTGTGAACAGTGTAAGCGCAGATCACCCTGTTACTACAGTCGGGCCACTTGGGAGTTATTGAGTGAAAGCTGACGTCATCGTATGCCCCACCTCCTTGTATGAATCAATCACGTTATTTATAGTATTGACGGAAAATAGTTCAGCTTGATGCATCATGCGACCGTGAGTCATACGCTGACGTCATCAAAGGGTTACCGGAAATATCCATACCTTACAAGGTAACGACGCTACTGAAAAGAAAATCGAATCGTGCAAGGACTTAACGATATCGCGGAAGAGACGCCGTGATTTACGGCTTCATCTCACAGTTCGAAATCAAGTTTGAGACAAAACGCGTAACCATATGTTTATTGTAAAAAGGAATAATTTCGTAAACGAGGTAAGTGTTTCAGTTTGCAGCTTTTTTTTTCGCATGGACCTAGAGGCGAATGAAGAAACAGATATGCCATTTGCTAGCCACTTTAAGTCCTCGCGACATCTTACAAACTTACTAACGACCTTTTTTTTATTATTATTATTATTCCACGTTATTTTGAACTTTTTAGTTTGTATGAAGTTTTACGCCGCTTTCAACAGTTAAATCACGGCGTTCCTTGGGTAAGTTACTAATGTCTCTCGTTGGGTTTTCATTCAGGCCAATTCTCTATTTTTGTTTATCTGTTTTAAAAGTCGAACAAATACAGCACAGGTCCCTAACAAGCTCATTAGAAAACTAACTTAATTTATTTCAGAAGGGCTTTATTTCTCCCGAATGCACTACCGGCGCTTCTAAATGAGCTCCCAGAGCTCACATGTGCGATCACGACGCTCCTAAATTAACTCATGGCGCTCATATGTGCGCTTGCGGCGCGCCTTAATGAGCTCCCGGAGATTTATTTTATTAATATTTAGGAGCTCCGGGAACTCATATATGTGCTCCGACGCGCATGTTAGGGCTACGGGAGCTCATTTAAGATTTGTTTTGGCCTTAATGAATACTCAACGAAAGACATTAGTAACTTACCCAGGAAACACCGGGATATAACTGAATAAGTGTTAATTGCGGCGTAAAACACCATACAACTTAAAGTAGTTCGAAATAACATAATAATAATAATAATAATAAAGGTCGTTTGTAAGATAGAGAGATGTCTCGAGGACTTTAAGTGGCTATCAAAGCGCAAATATCTATTCCTTCTTTCACCTCTAGGTCCATGCGATAAATATCTATAAACTGAAACTTGACTATTTCTACAACATGTTTGTTGTACTTGTCTAACACAGTTTATAATGTCAATATATAATTTTCTTTTTAGATTGAGCTCCCATTAACTCAGTTTAGAAAGGAATGTATGTATGTCTGTATATCTAAGCGTATGATGAGATAAGGATAAGGGTCAAATGTAAACACACGTGATAAGATTATTGACGGTAAAGTAAGTTTGTGGCACCATCTATAAAAGTTGAAAAATTCTGAAGCGAAATATTGTAATAACTGCCGACAAAAGTAATTGATTACATTAAAGCCTATCGTATCAATTCTTCCAAAAATGTTATTTCTCGTGTAGAAAAACTGTTCTCTGACGTTAACAGGTGATGTATATCATTTCTGAACAAGGCGTGAACTTGCACGGTGTCATTGTTGTATTTATATTTCACGATTATTTAGTTACACGTTTTTTCTTTCCTTCATTTATTTCGTATACTAGTGATAATGGAAATTAAAATAAACTGAAATGTGAAAGATAGAATTTAAACACTAAACTCGCTTACGAAATCATTCCTTTTCGCAATAAAAGTATGGTTACACGTTTTGTCTCAAATCCGATTTCGAACTGTGCGATGAAGCTGTGAATCACGGCGTCACTTCCACGATATCGTTAAGATGCAAAGTCAGTCCTTGCACGATTCTATTTTTTTTCAGTAGCGTCGTTACCTTGTTAGGTATGGATGATTCCGGTAACGCATGATACCTCAAGCTGACCTATTTTCCATCATTATGACTCACGATCGCGTGACGTGCTTGACCCATAAAAGGGGGCGGGGCTTACGATGACGTCAGCTATCAATCAATGAGTCCCAAATGGCCCCGACTGTAGTCCTGTACATCTGCTCCATCTGATCCTTATATTCGCACATTGAACAAGCGTCTGTAAGTAATATTTGAAGTGCGAATATATTGATCAGACTGTGCGCAAGCTCATCTTGGAGCTATACTATTTACCAAAGTCAACTTGCACATTTTGCTCTGCACGGGCTCTAATCATTCTAATATTTCGGATAAAATCACAATCTACACGGTATGTATTTGTATTAAGATTTCGTTATTAACCTCCATTTCAGGGAGAAGTAGCAATCTACGGATGCGTTTAACATAATCATGGCTTCCCAATCTCTGTATAAAGGATCTGACGAGATATACAACCATGACTGTGAGGTTTGTCTGTCAAATGGTAAAACATCGGAAGCCATATCCTACTGTAACATATGTTGTGAGCACCTCTGTCAGTCATGTGATATGGCACACAGAGGCTCTAGGGCGTCGAGAGACCATACAATTCTAATAGGGAGTAACATACCATCAGTTTCTACGAGGAAACAGCCAACGCTACCATTTTTGTTCTGTGATACACACAGAACATCGGTACTCGATACCTACTGCTCCACTCACAGTGAGGTCATGTGTCCAGCCTGTAAAAGGACGAACCATGCAACATGTAACACAAGCACTGTCTGCAAACACAGTGCCAACATTGATGTTGAAAAGGAGCTTAAGAAAGTCGCTAATCGTCTAAGAGACTTGACAACTGGATATGGTGACCTTACAAAGAACAGACACACTGATAAATCAACCGTGATGTCTCAGGTACAGAATTGCCTCAGCGACATACAACAATTCCGCAAGGATATTAATGACAAGCTGGATGAACTTGAAAAGAAAATGTCTTCTGAAATCCGACAATTTGAGGAAACGATGAAAAAAGAGATCGACGGTAACGTGACGTTAGCCGATGACATTTTACACCAAATCGGGGATCAGGAAAAATCTTTGTCGGAATGTGAGAAAACACGGGAAGATGACGTCATATTTGTCGGGTCTAAGAAAGCGTCTGCACGTGCAAGTGAATATGGTCATATTATCGGTAAAATCAAGAAAGAAATTTACCCAATAGACATTCGTTTTCAACCCAATGGCGTCTTATTTGACATGATCCAGCAGTTACAATGACTGGGCACTGTTGCTAACAACCGACCAATTCATTCCGGTTCAAAACAGACATCAATACTGAACATTTCGGTTAAGGAGAAACAGACAAAAAAAGTGATGTCAACAGTAGTATGTGGATGTGCATTTATGTCTAACGGGCATATTGTACTCGGATGTGAAAACGATGGTCTGAAATTGTTTGATGAAAACTTCATTTTAAAGGCCCAGTTATCCCTTCCTGCACTAGACGTGTCTACTATCAATGACACTGATGTCATAGTTACAGGTAAAGACAAACAACTGCAGTTGGTAAGAATGTTCCCGGGGATGGAGGCGAAGCAAATATTGAAGATGGAAAGAGACTGTTTTGGTGTAGATGTTTATGGTAACGAGATTTACGTTACCTGTCATGATCGTCCCGGTAATGGTGAAGTACGAGCCTCAACATGGACGGAAAGGTACAGAGAAGGTTAGGCGTAGATAACGGTAACTACATATTTACAAGCCCTGCACGCGTTAAAGTCAACATGGACAATGTATTTATCTCCGATGGGTACACTAACACTGTAACATGTTTGACCAATCATGGTCACTTGATATACCGTTACTCTGACAGAGATTTAAAGATACCCCTCGGAATGTATGTAGATGGAGACAATAACCTGTTAGTGTGTGGATTAAATTCTTACAATGTACATATGATCGGACATGACGGTAGAAGAGAGAAGATATTGTTTGCAGAGAAGGACGGGATGCACGGTCCAATGTGTGTATCGTACAGACCAAGTGATGGTTGCCTAGTCGTTGTTTCACATCAGGGCGCTACAACTGAGACAGACTTGATCATATGCAGTACTTCATAAGCTCAGGAGTGTCCCGGATAGCCATGTTATAATACAATGCATTGAGCTAAAAATAAAGAATCCAATAATTATCATCTCCGTTTATCTTCCAACTAGGAGCTCCAGGAATAGCACCGATGAGTATACGGACTGCTTCGATCAACTGACTGAGATTTGTGAAAAGTTCCAGACTACACATGAGATAATTATAGGCGGTGACTTCAACGAAACATATCAAAACCAAACGGCTGCAGTAGAGCAAAACTTATTACGGACTTAAACGGGCCCAAATTCATTAAAGTGAGAGGAATAGAAGTATCAGAAATTGACTATTTTTTATACAAGATGAGTAATTCGGCTATGAATAGAGTATCATAACTCACCGACATCACTACAAATACATCTGATCATTACCCTCTACTGCTGAACATGAACTGCGTTTTAGAATAACATTTAGAGAAGAGAAACTCGGTGAATACCAAAATAAATTGGGACAAAGTAGATAAAGAGCAGTATTCTAGTATAATCAGTAACGGTTTACTACGGATAGAACTTGAAAATGATATGTCGATCCTTTAGTCATATGATGTTGACCCGTTTATTCGTAAACTATTGACTTACTCACGAGGGCAGAAGCAGTGTTCGAGAGTAAAGAAATGTGTGAAATTAAAGCCCATACTAATTGTATGGAACAGTGAAATCTCAGCTGCTTTAACAAAACAACTGTATTGCATATAAATGTTGGAAACTCTACGTCTACAATTGATAATCAACGTCTTCAACGGAAAAAGGAAACCATAAGGAAATAACATATAAAGTATATATAGATCAGAAGTTAGGAAAGAGATTACAAAGAGAACCTTCACAACTAGACAAGAAATAAGTTTAGCGAATTCGTAAAATAAGAAACTTTTCCACAAACTCTTTAAGAAGCAACGTCAGAAAGGAAACGACTTTATCAACGATTTACATGTCGGCGAAAACATTTTTAGCGGTGATGAAGTGATAAACTGCTTCTACAAACATTTTCATGAGCTTGCCCAATCTACTGAAAACTCATTATTTGACGAGGAGGAATACTTGAAATTATGCAAGTCTGACTACATAGCTATTAAAAACTCTTTATTAAATGGACAGTGTAGAAAGGTATCGTATGCGGAAGACAAAGCGGCTATATCATACATCAATAGAGGGAAAGCAGAAGACATGTTCGGCCTGTCAATAGAAAACATTTACCATGCTGGGGATGATTTTTTTTTTTTTACAAATTCTGATAAGTAAGATATTTAAATATAAACATATTCCATATTTTCTGAAAACAGGCCTACTCACTCCAATCTACAAAATCAAAGGAGTGAAATGTGAATCTAAAAACTATCTTATAAGATATATAGCTATATTATAAGTATTCATGAAAATCATTGAATTCATCTTAAAGCAAGATCTTCGTCAAGCAACTGCTTTAAACTCATCTCCATTACCTAGAGGATTTACTAAAAAGTCTTCTCCATTTAATTGTGCAATTAGTGTTGATGAAGTCATGAAAAACAGTAAAGACGATACGAAACCGATATGCATGGCTCTGCTTGATGCTAAATCCGCGTGTGGTAGTAAATGATATACTAATGCGAAAAATTCCTCTTCGGTATAGAACCTTCATCATGGTCACTTTTCGACGATCTACACACAAACACGAAATGTACAGTCAAATGGATGAGCGAAAAATCCGCTGAATACGACATACACCAAGGAGTGAAACAAGGGGGGACTACTCAGCGCTGATCTGTATAAATTCTACGTCAAAGACCTACTACATATGCTAAATAACTCTAATTGGTACCATCGACGTCAACGCAACAGCTTGTGCTGAATATATCTAAAGCACGTAGGGCATCATACAGCCTCGTGTCTGCAGGCTTCAATGGAGAAAATGGCTTGGACCCTAAAACATGTATACAACTGTATAAGATCCACATACAGCCAATGTTAATGTACGGCGTCGAAGTCATACTTCCCGGCCTGAAGACTCCGGATGTTGCCATTTATATTCTCTCGAGGTTACTTCCCGTCGAAGGTCAAGTAGATATGAAAGCTCTGACATTATTCAACAATATCTGTCGACAGAATCATTCATCAGTGGATTATCAGCTTGCTACTAGACAATACACATTAAAGGACAGTAACAGCAACAGCTGGTTCAGTCGTCTCATTTTTTTTTTCACAAGTACGAATTAGCTCCAGCATTGGTACTATCAAGAAAATCCTCCGGAGAAAATCCATTGAAAACATAGAATTAAGAATGCATTCTACAAATACTGGAAAACTCAAATTTCTGAAAATATTGAAATGTATACAAACCTGTATCTTCTGAACGCTGCTGAATATGAACCGGGCTCGTGTCAAAGTATACTAGAAATCGTCGGGGATCCAGCTCGTGAGACAACTAAATTAGCCGTCAAGTTAAAAATTATATTAGACACTTACATTTTACAATCCATGAAAGTCAAATGTGATCACAGTGAATCAACTGCTATATGCTAATTGTGCGAAAACAATATTGAAGACAGAGTACACTTTATTTTTAAATGTGAAATTTTACAACCAGTACGGAAAAAGATTCTCGATTAGATCATCGACATCTTGAAATCTGAAATACGGACTCTCATTTTACGATTTTAGACTACTTTTAAACATTTATTCAAAACACAATTTTTTTTAACAAGTACAAGTAAATATTACAAAACAATACAAGCATTGAAGTTCCACTCAAGAAGACTATGTAACGCCTTACATGCTGCAAAATTCAAACTCATAAAAGAAAACGATGAAAAAAAGAAGTCAAATTAGATGAATTTAACATTTTGAGTCATCTTTACAGAACTCGTAGACTTGTTATAGAATAAATTATAGTTTGATGGGGTGACACAACGCGTGTATAAACATTTGGACTAGTAATTAACACTCCAGCTAACAAACATTTAAATTCAAGTTAAACTGTTATAACTAAAAAGTCCTAACAAAGAGTAAATTCAACGTAAATATAAGTGGTGAAACCCAAACTACAAACTGCGTTGACTACAACGATTGACCTATCCTGGTCGGAAAACAACACTAAAGAAAAAAGATGACTTCCAAGAAAAGTCGTTTCCTTATTGCCTACGTACTAAGTACAACGTTTAAAATATAAATAACACAGTTGTTTTTACTACAATTGAAATAATTACGGAAAAGGAGAAATTGACCATAACTGGAATGGCCGTTTTTTCCCACATTGTTGACAATTCGCATTTTCTTGTAGTAGATTAGCCTAGATGGATGATAGCAGGCCCAGGAATAAAATCTAAAATGTGTTTTTAGCCGCGTGATACGAAAGTGGACATACAGAAAGTGTGAAAACTATTTATTCTTCTTAGGGATGGCAACGAATATTCGATCGTATGGTCGAATATTCGAATGCTATATCATCAATCGAAATTTCAAAAAAATCTGGAGTATTCTGAAATATGTGTATATAAATCAAATTGAGGATACTTCAAATGTATACCTACACTTTTTTGCTAAAGACTGTATGTAAAGGGTTACCGATGGTCCATTTTATGCCTATAATATAAATTGTCAATACTGTAGATGACACGTAAAACTAATAATCCTTGATTTAGGCTATTCAATGGATCGATACAATACCGATGGTTTCGTTCTTAAACACCGTAACTTCTTCTTGTAAGACATTTAGTTACGGCTTTTTAGATTGATACTTCAATGAGACAAATCAATCGTTTTGGCCGTGTAATTATATGTTGATTAGCATAAATTAGCGGGATAATGTCTCCGCATAAGAAGTCTTTAACGAAGTGGATAACAGCCGTAGGGGATAATGTCCGGTTACCGATTAGCAATATGGTATTGGGAACATTTCGTGCCAATTTTCAACAATATTTCATTTACATGTTTATACAGCAGAATAACGGACATAAGCCCCTCTGGAAATTACCCCCTTCGTAAAAAACTGCATAGGCGGACATTAGCCCCTTCACATGCGTAGATTATCCCCTTCTTATGCGGACATTAGCCCCTTCATCGGATTGCTGAAGCGGTAATTATCCCCTTCGTAGACGGACATTCAACAGACATAAGCTATGTTTAACGAACATCTATTTAATCTGCATTAGATTAACCATTTTCCACATACAACATGAAGATATTGACTGCAGCAAGGCATTAGTATGAACATTCTCTATTGAGAGTTGAAAATACTGTGACAAAAGGAATAATTCCTAGTTTTGATGAACGACCGCCTGTTATAGGTAAGTATAAGCAAACTGTTAAACACACAAATAACGGATTAAAATAGATTTAACGATAATCTGATTATTGTTCTATTTAATTTCAATTTATAATTTATCTAATTGATAATTATCAAGTTATTGTTGGCGAACTGTTAAACACGCGTTTATAATGAAGGGGCTAATGTCTGCTATATGAAGGGGCTAATATCCGTCATATAACAAATGGTGAAGGGGATAATGTTCACCAATGAAGGGGATAATATCCACCATGCAAACAATGACGCAGGGGATAATGTCCATAACGTGAACAAATACGAAAGGAATTTATGTCAGCCATGTAAGAAATACGGATGGCATAATGTCTCCGCATAAGCAGTCTTTAACGAAGTGGATAACAGCCGTAGGGGATAATGTCCAGTTACCGATTAGCAATATGGTATTGGGAACATTTCGTGCCAATTTTCAACAATATTTCATTTACATGTTTATACAGCAAAAGAAAGGTTAAGTTACTCCTACTGGGAAGTTCCTCATTTCTACCCTTATGACGACCTTTACCCTTCACGACGGTCCTAGACGGGATTGTCATATTTTGAAAATATTTGAGAATTTTATGTCATTTTCAACAGTAATAAAGATGTATACATGGAACTAATGTTTCGTAAAAAATACATTAAGCAAATGATCAACTAATTATAATCTGAGCACTTTACTGGCGTAATTTCCACGAACATTCTTTTCATTCGAATTCATCGCTTGAACGGAAATGTAAATGCTAGTACTGAGAGATGAATACAATAAGACAACAATAATATAACTTTACAGCAAATAACAAATGTATTAACCCTTGTTGGCAAAGCATGCACATAAAGGTCGAATTTCGAATACATGTGATCGAATATTCGAATACTTATTTTTGTATTCGTTGCCATCCCTATTTTATTTCTTCTTGTATTTGTATTATCGGCGTCATTTGTTCACTGAGTCAAAATGGAATGGGCTTTTATTCCATAGGATCTTTTGTCGGTTTTCCGTTCTTTAGACGTGACTTTGGTGGTGTATACGACAATGTGGAATATCCTGATCAGACTTATATAGTTAAAGGCTGATCCAGATATGTACTTAAAGTAACGTGCATTTCTTTTTACAATCTAGAAAAGATTTCGGTAGACTATTTGTACTATTTCTTTAGAATTCACAAAATATCGAGGTAAAGCTCTGCACAATATTTCTGTAAATGATATCTAATTCTTTTTAAATGCATTTACTTAAAATATTTATAATTCACAATATCCATTAGTAAAGGCAATTATATAGTTAATACTGTAAAATAAGCTTTGTATATCAAATAGTGTCATTGTTTACTGCAATTGCTTGACATTTTCATTTTGCTAAACTTTTATTAACCAATATTTTTAAATTTTATGTTTTAATGAGTATAATTATTTGTTCAAATTGTTATAGATTTGTGCCGCTTCAGCCAAAAGTTTGTTGTTTTGCACATAAAAACAGTGAAGATTTGGATGAGCCTTATCGTACCCGAAGTCATATCACACACCAGCCATGGGCTTCTCTGTTAGCGTACATTTAGACAAGTCACGGATAACAAATCGGAAAAATGAAGCCCCACCTGTAACTTGCATGACACCCCTTTATGCAAAACATCTATGGATTAGTCTGATAAAGATATACACGATTTGCCATCTAATAAATAAACCATTGCAGTTGCATATATGACATAAACAAATGACCACACTGTATAAATGTGCGGTTTGATCTGAAACAAAACTGGTCACAAATGTCAGAAGGCAAGTGGTATAGAATCTACCCTACATATAAACTCTCATTAGTCATCGTTCACGAGACGAACACTCGAACTACTCCCCCCCTGGGATATGGTACTTATTTCACAAACTGATTCGAACCAGGAACCATTTGAACAAAAGGTCCGAACTTTACCTTACACATAATGTGTATGTCGTTGTCATTATTCTCGAGGCGGTCACTCTAACCACTATCCCATCGAGATATTACTTATTTTACAAACTGATTCGAACCAGGAACTATTTGAATTAGAGGTCAGAAGTGTCATTTTGTTAAATGATCAAGAGCGCAAACCATTTTATAAGTAATTTATGTTGTATAGTTGATCAAAGTTGTATTAACGTCTACTTGGTTGAAGTTTAAGTAATTAGGCTACCTTCCTGAATGAATATTTGAGCCCGTTGGTCGGTAAAATATGTCGTTTGGCAATTATGATTTTATCAGATATAATTTTGGTCGAGCCCTGATTGTTAATCCCTTATCCATATAGCATGTCCCATGTTGCAGTTAATCGCCTCGTTGGTATAGTGGTAGAGTGTCTGCCTCGGTGCGGAAGGTCTAATTCGATCCAAGACACGGTCACATCAAATACTTTAAATATGGTAGTAATGGGTTTCCCTCCTTGGCACTCAGGATAGCGGGGTAAACTGCCTCGCTGTTAACATGCTAAATGGACCAAAAGTACTGGTAACTTAAGTAACCAAGGAAACGTGATAAACATGAATGCAAATGCAATGGAATAACCATGATTATGTGAAAAAGAATGTTTAAAGCATGCAAATGATACCCTTTTAATACAGCAATAACACATTCACATGTATTTGGCGCTGATACTTGTTCATCTCCATAGCGAAAAAGGCGAAAAAGGTGAAAAAGGGATACATCTTCCAAACCCCATTCTTTTAAGATCCCTTTTTGGAATCACGGTGATCTTAACCTTTTTGAATAGTACATGTAAAAATTACGGTTATGAAAGTGTCTGTGCTTTCTTCCGGATGTGAGCATCTTGACAAATATTTGGGCCTTAACCTCTTCACGTTACGTGCAAATCAATAATTTAAAGAAAAAGGAAATATTAACTCAAATTTTGTACAATTTCGGTCATTGCTGGTTTTATTTCTCGGAAGTTTGCTTTCTTGTTTATCGCTTATCCAGCTCTAAATAATAAGGATGTGAAACACCTTTTGCTTGATCGCACTTTGAACAATAATAAGAAATATAACAATCTACGTGTAGTTCGGGCAAATGTACACACTATTACCTCCCTGTAAGTACTTTACAACTAGATCGTCTTGCGGATGCGTATACAGACTGGTCTAGATCTTCACTGGTCGTATATTCCCGAAGTTCGGTTTTCGTGGCGGCGAAGCTCTCTGTTCGTAACCGTACTTGATAAATGATTCGTTCTCATTTAACCTTGTCCCACATACAGACGCTTTCTGACTCCTCTGCAACAGACGAATTTTGAAAGCATTGTTGCAAAGGGAAACATCGCTCATCCATGTTTTCAACTCTATTCAGTAATAACACTCATTAAAACATAATATTGACATCTCTGATTAAATGTTTTCAAAGTCGTCTGCTGCAAATGTGTTATATGAAGGAACTGGTTAACACGTTTCGGAATTTCAAGGAGGGGAAACTTCAAAGCTGCAGAGGTTTCCGTCACAGTTAGTATTCAAGATGATTGGAGCGACAAAAAATACCCTTATCATGCTGTATGTGGAAAACTAAACGTAAATAATTTGGACTCGCTTGATGACGTGCACAATCACGATCTGTTTTAATTCTTCGCCAGTTAAACCTGAAAGATTTTAAACATGGAAGTAATGACTTTTCCTGCTTGGCGCTCAGAAATGTTTGGGATAGTTTTCGGACTGACCCGCTGGTTTCATGATAAATGGACCAGCAGTACCAGAAAGTTACCCGGGCAACACCGTAAAACACCATAAAAACAAACAAAGGGTTACTTGTTTTATCGGAAGAGATATAAAGGCGTGTTGCATGTATAAAAACATTTTTCTTGATTTGCAACAATGTTTTGAGTGGCTCAGGGATTCAGTTGTTTACACGCAGGACATTCCAGAGTAACGAGTACTGGAACTCTCTGAGGTGTTTTAAAGTGTCTCATATTAAACTAGGAAAAAAGAATGGCCTTCAAAAAAAGGAGAGGCTTTTTAAGAAACATTTCAGACTGTTAATTTTTTGCCCGAGATATTTTCAGGGAAGAACCCAACAATACATGTCTATTAAGAGTCTCATTACTTCCCTCATATAGACTTTTTCTGACGCCTATGCGGACTATGACATTTGAAAACAGTGTGACTAAAGGAGAAATTGCTCATAATAAGCAATTTCTCCATTTGCCACATTCCAACTTTATGCAATAACAATACTTTCATTTTCAAGAGATGATTCATATTTTTATATAGACGTTTTCAAAGTCGTCTGCTGCATATATGTTTGTATGTTGGAAAGTGTAAATGGATCAGGTGCCAAATAATACCGTTAGTTTAAATGTATTTGTTTTACATCGACTGCAAAACAAGCTTTAAGATTATATTAACCACGCTCGATGTCTGCTTCCTGGAGACATTACCAGTACTCGATCCGTTTGTGTGTAAAAAAAATCTCAAAGGCAGAACCCGCTCATCCCGGGCTTCGAACCCGGGACCTTTAGTACGAGAGTAATACCGTTAAGTAGACAGTACAGTGAAACCTCCCCAGAGAAACATCTAGTGCTGACAAAGAAATATTGTCGTTCTAGAGAGGTTTTAACCCTTTCCCTCATATAGACGCTTTCTGACGCCTCTGCAGCAGACGGCTATTTGAAAACATAGTGACAAAAGAAGAAATTGCACAAAACGTGCAATTTCTCCTTTTGCCACAATGTTTTCCACTTTTAGTCATAGGTTATCCATTCAATTATAAAGAGTTTCTATTTTTTGGCAAAACATGTTCAAAGTCGTCTGCTGCAGAATTGTCGTATGAGGGTAAGGGTTAAATAACTTTCTCCGTGTATAAACGCAGCTTGACGCATCTGATTAAGTCAACTTTGGAAAAAACGTGGGAAATGTAAATTTACTCGTGCAATTTCTCTTCACCTTTCGCACGAAGGAGAGAAGTCACTTCTTCCATTGTTAACACTTTTTTGTATGACCTTTGGTACGAGAGAAATACCTTTAAGTAGGCTGTACGGAATGTACAGTGAAGCCTCCCCAGAGAAACATCTAGTGGTGACAAAGAAATATTGTTGTTCTAGAGAGGTGTCGTTCTACACAGGTTTTAAATAGCTTTCTCCGAGAAGTTCTAAACGCAACGTGACGCATCTGATTAAGTCAACTTTGTAAAAAATGTTTGAAATTGAAATTTTCTGTTCTATAACACCATCCTAATCCCCCTCCCCCAAACGAAAAAATCCAAACAAACCAGAAGATATATATTTTGTCCATATATTTTTTATTTTTTTAAAAAATGGAAATATGATCGAATTTTAATTGCACGAAACTTTAACGGACCGGAAGAGGGTTACTTCAAGCCTAATGAGATTACAATTGGTCCGAGACAGTAGCCTAATGAAGATCTCGATACCAAAGTTAAGTAACACTTTCCTGTATATAGACGCATTTTGAGTTGAATCGAAAAAAAAAATATGACACACTGAGAATTTGCTTATTATGAGCAATTTCTTTATTTGCCGCAATGTTTTCAAAGGTTGTCTGCTGCAGACGTCTCAACTCTGGAAGGTTTAAAACCGTTTTCAATATTATTCATTCATATGAAGTCGGACAGTTCATCTACCCACGTGTTTCTTGGCTTTCTCACACACCAATCTTTCCAAACAACTATCTGCTTTTCCATATAGAAACTTGTGTAATATAAGCCCATTGATGGAAGACGAATGAAGCTTGTTGCATTGACCTTTGTCATACGTCCAAACGAGAGTTGGCCGAGCTTGGGTTCAACTTCACAACCCCCGGATTGACAGTCCGAGGCGCTACCTACTGAGCTACCAGTGGGTTCGGCAAAGATGCGTCTGCAACTGCACGTTGGAAGGAGTTATTTTTCAATTTAGTTAACACATTAAATAAAATATAAACACAG
Organism: Serripes groenlandicus; assembly: GCA_031761405.1. Taxonomy (NCBI): domain Eukaryota; kingdom Metazoa; phylum Mollusca; class Bivalvia; order Cardiida; family Cardiidae; genus Serripes; species Serripes groenlandicus. The sequence goes on from JASEVX010001021.1 coordinate 27,099, forward strand.
GGTTCAACGTTCATGGATAACGAAACACTTTCTTTATCTATGAATTGTGTTGCAGCAGACGACATTTTAAAACGATTGTATAACTTTTAAGTGGACTTAATGATAGCCTACTATTAAAGTATTTTAAAACAGTTTGCTTTAGTTTCAGCAAATATCACTTCTATGACATATATAGACCGATGGTCAGGTGGTTAACATGCTGGACCGTCACTCCAGACGTGTGGGGTTCAAATCCGGGTCCGGGCTCTACGACAATTCTGCAGCAGACGACTTAACGACTGAACATATTTTGTCAAAAAATAGAAAATCTCTTTAATTGAATGGATAACCTATGACTAAAAGTGGGAAACATTGTGGCAAAAGGAGAAATTGTTCGTTTTGAGCAATTTCTTATTTTGTCACTTTGTTTTCAAAAAGCCGTCTGCTGCAGAGGCGTCAGAAAGCGTCTATATGAGGAAAAGGGTTAATTAAGATTCATTAGAGATGTTTCGTTTTTTTTTTGCCAAGATGATTTCAAACTTGTCTGCCGCAGATTCGTTGTATACATATGGGGAATCATTTAAATTAGATTCACCTTTATATAAGAGTAACGTACTGAATGCGCAACCTTGACACATGAAAAAAGATAAGGGACATTTTGATAAAATATGACGTTCTTAATATCGGCAAGAGTGAACTTGGCCGAATTTTTAAATTGACGACCGGCTCTATATTTTTGACACCTGTTATCTTTCTTTATCTCCAAGAAAGAAGTTCTGCAGTAATAGTTATAACTCTAATATGGCTTCAAGCGGTTTCACTTGTCTGCTTTTAATAGGCAGTTTTGTGTTTTCCAATGCTTTTCTTGAATCTTTCCTCGGAAAACTTGGTGACAAAAGTAACCCGGATGTTCTATGTATGATTGAACACTGCGGAAGCCAATCAGCGGCCTGCGCCGCGGACAGAAACTGTCGTGAGAACATGGTATGCATGATGAAATGCGGTTCAACGAATCAAAATTGTATGTACGACTGCTTGAACACATACGAGGATAAAATATTCGATGCCATGATGAAATGCCTGGTCGACGATTACCACTGCACGGACCTTACGCCGCCCGACCCGTCGTTTCGATGTTCGCCACCAAAACAATTCGTCAAGAACTTTACCCCTGTCACAGCTCCAAGGTGCTTGGTGGGTTGTCAGAGGATTGAACCAGGAATACACTGTTTCAACTGTCAGCGTTCGACGTACAAACCAATGGCCACGTCTAAGAACTACACACTCGAGGAGAAGTACGACGTGGAGAAGGTGACCGGTTCTCTCCGTCACAGATTGGCGATCCAACAGGTGGAACAGCAAAACCCGAACAATGGTGGACTCCTGGACTATACCCATACCATCATGGGCCTGACGAGGTACGAGAAATGGCAGGTTATGGGTACGTCGTTTATTGTCCCGTATTCCACACGACCGTCCGCCCGGGGCCATACCTTAGGCACGCCATTGATTTGATTAAAACTACATGGGATTATTAATCGCCAGGGGCCTAGCTCCCTTTAGGAACTGTAGGCACATTATTTCTCAAAATGCCCCCAAAATACAGCTGCGGCGATAGACATCTACGTAATGTATCGACCAGATCAAAATGCCCCAAAATGCAGCAGCGGCGATAGACATTCCGTCTTAGGGGGGTAGATGTATAGAGTAGTGATTCCTGAAACAGAAAATCCACAGGAGGCGAAAAGTGTATATCCGGGTAGGCCTGTGTGGCATGCTTAGGCTGATCCGGGTCGATACTTTACGGAGAGTCCACAATGTTGATTTTCTCAACACGAGACAGCCTACACATTGATTATTGCAAAGCTACGCCCCTGATTGCCATAGGGAAATGTCAGTCGGTAAGCTTCACTATGATTGCCTCAAAACACCACAGAGTTATGTCCAATTGAACGTGTATTATTTACCTCCGTGAAGTTCATTCCCTATTCCTTATTCCTTATTCCTTATTTTCTTGAATATGGTCGAATAAGTAACAGGTCTGTATGCAGGAACATATAACCACTTTTAGATTTGAATAAGGAACAAAGAACAAGTAATTAACCATCTTCACATTCGAATAAGGAAAGAGGAACAAGTAACTAACTTCACATTTGAATAAGGAATAAGGAATAGGGAATGAACTTCACGGAGGTGTATTATTTATGTACTGTATAGCATTAACAATTACATTAAAAGTGAGATAACCCTCATCTGCTCTTCCATGATGTACTTGTTAGAACTCGGGAGTGGGGAACCAGGGGGCTCAATTCCCAGTTTGATCATACTTAAGACTTTAAAAATTGTCTTCACTTCTTCCCTCATTTGCCGCCATGGCTCTCAGGAGGGATGTAGGGATAGCATAACGACTGAGTATTTGATGTCAGGATGAATGATATCTTTAGTACTGGCAATTAACTGTCATAAAAAGGACATTATTGCAATCTGTTGTCATCTCATCTTGAATGTAAA
>JASEVX010001022.1:0-29571 GCA_031761405.1 Serripes groenlandicus
ATTGAGCCGTCATGTCCATGTGATCTGAAAAGGTGCATACACTAAAACTTATACAAGGAATGCACCATGGTATTACCCTGTATATACTAGATTCATGGAGCACTAACATTAAAGCAATACCTTGCGTAATTATATAATGAGATCATCAATCAACACAAATCACAGAACTCAGACTAGATCATAACAGAAATTTTGTTTTTATATGCTAATGGAACAAAACAGGACACTGTCATTTACAGATATTACAGCCCCAATTCGAGCAGTGGAGCAATGACGAAAGGTCATGGATTGTTCTATTATCCAAAATAGGGTTAAGCATACAAATATGCGCCGTTTTGATTAATAAGTAAAAATCCTGATACACCACAGTTCGAAGGCGGTTTAACAATCGCGTTAAATGCGTACTGCTAAGGTTTCTGAGTTCAAGCCGTATGGATAACATCTTTTTAATTTTATGTTTTTTATGTATTTTCTACGTAATTTGTAATTCACACAATGTCCTTTATTGTCGTGCAGGGGAATGCGGTATTATAGAGCAAAGAGTTAAAACAAATCCACTCGTGACTTTCTTTTTGTTAACAATTTTTATTTTCGTTTCAATTTCCCAGGAATATTCGTAAAGTTAATTGTCGTACTTATTCCGTTCCACTTCGCGAATTAATAAGCTTCCCATATTTGACCTCTCGGTTGCATTAATTTCTAAAGCATTTGTTAAAATATTAACATATATTGGGAGTACTGACGCCTTAAGTGTTTCACTGATGTTCACAGCCACAGTATAAAGATCTTTTTGGGGGAAAATCTTAACTTTTTAAAATTCAGTTTTGTTGAATCCATGTGAACTATTTTTCTCGCGCTGTATCACCCTAAATTGCGTGGTTGGTGTTACAGCAATTGCAGGCTGCCAACTCCGAACAAATGGTATATACTACTATGACGGTGGCTAAAAGCCCCAGGCCAAAATCATGGCAAAACACCTCTATAGTTTGATGTAATAATGCTATTTATATTCAATATATGACAATGTCGTGACTTGTCTTTATTTAAAAATTGCGTAAACACATTATGGTTATAAAAACTAGCAGATTCTAAGTGAATTTCAAGTTAACACATTCAAACCTTATTTCATACAGGAAATGCGACGACTGGAGACTATTTTGATTATCGTCACACTCTCCGGAATTACGTTTTTATGTTTCCCTTTTCTCATCATTACGAGCGGGTAATAGCGATTGCTTTTTTATTGATATGGACATTACACCACATGGGCTCAGAGGCTTCTGATATGTTTTCAACTCCCTTTATAGTAGCTAAAGAACGGCGCTCAGAGAAATCCAATAGGGTATTTGCGACCGGGTATACTTAGATTAACCGCCTCATCCGCACATTTTCCCAAATAAATATCTCTCTCTACTATCACTCTCACTCTCTCTCTTTCTCTCTCTTCTCTCTCTCTCTCTCTCTCTCACTCTCTCTCATCATCCTCTCTCTCTCTCTCTCTCTCTCTCTCTCTCTCTCTCTATCTCTCTCCTTCCCTCTCTCTCTCCCTCTCACTCTCTCTCTCCCTCTCTCTCTCCGTCTCTCTCTCTCTCTCTCTTCTCTCCTCTCCTCCCTCTCTCTCTCTCCTCACTATCATCTCTCTCTCACTCTCCTCTCCTCACTCCACTCTCACTATCTCCCCTCTCTGTCCTCTCATTCTCTCTCTGTCTCTATCACTCTCAACTCTCTTCTATCACCCAGACTCTCTCTCTCTCTCTCTCTCTCTCTCTCTCTCTCTCTCTTCTCTCTTCATACTCTCCTAGCTCTCTCTCTCTCACTCTCTCTCTCTCTCATCTCATCTCCTCTCTCAATCTCTCTCCTCTTCTCTCTTTCTCTCTCTCTCTCTCTCTCTCTCTCTCCCTCTTCCTCTCCCCTCCATCTCTCTCTCTCTCTCTCTGTCTCCTCTCTCATCTCTCCCCTCTCTCTCTCTCATTGTAGTATAGTTAATTATACCGTTGAAATTGAAATTGAAATTGTAAATATAGTACTTTTGTTATAACACTCATTGTACATGTTCGGTTTGAGTTATACAGTCAATGTTATGTTATGTTAATGATATGAATCTGCACCGTTTTTCAGCTAGTCATTAGAAGGTTTAGAGAAACGTCTGAAAAACAGAAAATCCAACTTTTCATCCCTTTATCATGGATCTAACGGGCACGTGTAATCATTGCGTTAAGGTTGGTTTTCCTGGAGCACTTCTCATAAAGTTGTAATTAAACAGAAAGGAAACCGCGGCCTAAGCAAATATTAACAAACACTGTATTTAATATCATGATATAGCGTATTCTTAGGATTTTTTTTTTGGAAACTCCATAATCAGATTAGGTTTGTGGATCGGGGACATGTTTATATCCAAGAATAGATACCAAGCTCAACCTTTTTACACATTAAAGTCGCTTTCATGGAAGTCTCAATAATTGAGCAATTTCTCCTTATAGAAACAATGTTTTCAATTTTATACTTAATCTTTCTTTCCAAATATGGGAATTTTTCATAAGTTTGTCTTGGATGTTTCAATGTTCGTCTGCTATAGATGTGTGGATAAGTGTTAATAAACATTCGCAGGAAATTTATCACGGAAGAATCCAAAGGCAGTTATAATTTGTTGACAAGAAGTAATCAATTTCTTAACGGCATACAGAATACACTTCCGGTAATGTCCGTAATACATGTTCATTTGCTTCTTACCTGCGCTTCCAATATGGGATACAACAGCTAAAGATACTCTTAATTCATTTTTGGGATAGGGGCGTTTCGCGCCTATCCCATACTACCAGTCTGCTTTCGAAAAGTCGGATTAATGCTGCAACCACAGTCACATGTGTATACTACAACCAAAATCGAGTTTTGATTGGTTTATAATCTGCCTTATTCAAAATCGATTTCATTGGTTCGACCGAAACACGAAAAAACCATCCGCTTGCATTAATTTATGATACAAAATAGTTCAAACAAGTGAAACACACTCTGAACTATTGAATTGACCTTTATGTCAGTGGTGTAAGTAACGTCGCCCGTGCTGTGACCCCAGTAGTTTTACAACAGTCGACTTACATAGAGAAATGTGCAAATCAACTAAATAAAAGTATTGAAAGGAGTTGATACCCATTGAGGCAAAAGTATAAATTGCCTACGATAAGCAATTTCTCCTTTTGTCCACAATGTTTCCGAATGTCGTCTGCTGCACATGCGTCTGTAAGCGGGAAATGATTAACATCCTCCCATGGAAGCGGAACCCTTTCCGTGATAATATAACAGTTCGAATATTGAAAATATTGTGAAATATTGTTGATAAATGGAGCTATTGCTGACAATGAACAATTTCTCCTTTCACACACTGCTTTCAAACACGTTTCAAATTAACTTTTTCATATTTAAAACCTTTTACTTGTGGACATATCTTTTACTCTATCTCCTTTCCGGACACATTTTGAATAACATGCTAGAGATTAATGATAACGAGCAATTTCGCCTTACATCAAGAGGAAAAGTATATAGTTATATTACATAGCTTTGTTGGAAAAAGAGGAAATGGGTCACGATAACCATCTGCAGACGTCTGCTGCACATGGCTCAAAGTAGCGGACTTAAACGGCGAAATGATTTGACGTTTCCGTTATAGCTACTTAGTTACATAGCGAATGTTGAAAGTATTTTTGCCTACGGAGCAACTGCTGACAATGAGCAAATTCCTCCACTTCCAAACAATGCTTTGAAACATGAATCAATTTTTTTCTATAACCTAAGATAACAGTAAATATTTGTCTACAGTATATTATTTTAAAACCTTTGCCCCTTTAGACACATTTTACTAACCTTAACAGATAAATGATAATCCAGCAAGTTTCCGTTTTCCACAATGTTTTAATTACTATTCATAAATAATACTTTCAGGCTTAGTTAAATGTTGTTTGCTGTATATTTAGTCTAAAGTGGTTATTACATAATCCGTCCAAAGAGAGGGGTCCTATCTGTGTATACATGCCATGAGAAGAATGTTACTAAACGGTCTCACCGCTACTGGAGAATTGTTGTGGTAAAACAGGTCGCGTGTTGTTGTTGAATATTCTCACGTGTCGCTGTATGTCGACCCCAACTAGACATAGGAATAAATCATACAAAATTAGATATAGATTCAACACTAATTTGATTGTGGTTTAAAACGCCGTTTTTTAACATTTTCTAGATACTATCTCACGGCGGCCCAGTCATCTACAAATGTGTTTCCTGGTTTTCTCACACCAGTACTCCACACAACAATCTTCCCAAACCAACTGGGTTCTTTTTTCACATAGACTTAGCCCATTTGTGAAAGACGAATGACGCATGTTGCATTGACTTTTGTCAAACGTCGGAAAAAAGGTTGGCCGAAAATGTCAACATACACACGAGTTATAACCGCAAGGTCATTATTTATTTTATAATTAAGGCGCTTCAACCGATTTTGGGACTAAACTTATAATGTATATGCATTTGCGCTAATTGAAGATTCAACGTTCGTCAACGTGTAATCTAGTCCTAGACGTATCTGTTGACAAATAAACTAGAAATATAGTCTAAATAGGTTTTTGTAAATTAACCTTGTACGGTCCCATTTCGGAGATACAATTAATTTGCAAATACTTTACAAATACCATAATCTAAGCTTTCTTAAGCACAGACGTGTTTTGACGCATCGAACCAGTCTTCTGTAATCAATACTTCATAAGTTGTCTCTGTCTGTAAAGCTTGGAGGTATAATCCGGTGTCCGGCCGGCTGTCTGCCTGAATGTGCATTCGTCCGTCCGTCATGGATTGCATGTATTGGTCAAAACGTTGTTTCTGTATGGCAGATTTATTTGAAAGTAGTCACACTTATACCGTGTGGTCAGGAAAACGGCAAAATACTAGGTACATAACTCTTGTCTGCTTATCTTAGTTATCTTCATTTTTTCCTTATTTAGTTCAGCGATTGTCTCTTTTAATTTCCATTGTATCCATTTCAAACTTGGTTTGTAGGTAACTTATGACCTACACATTTGCAGTGAACCATTACCATAATTTTAGCATGCTGCGTTTGGAGTGTGTATATTTTTGTCTTTTCATGTTCTCACTTATTATATGACTTTCGCATGCAACACATGCGTTCCGTGAAATGCCCTTGTCTCGTTAAGGAGTGTTTCCCAATCGTTGTACTTTGTCCAGAGCGACTGACTGTCTGTCCGTCTTTGTGTTCATCCATCCGTCCGTCTGTCCGTTACGGTTTGCATTAATGGGTCAAAACTTTGTTTCTGTTTCGCGGATCCATTTCAAAGTCGTCACACATTGGGATTAAGAGATCGATACAATATTTTGAACACAAATCTGATCTGGTTGTTTTAGGTGTAAAACTCATTTTTCATTTCTTTGGTTATTGTCTCAATAGATGTCCAATGTATCAATTTAAGACTTGTTGTATAGGAAACTCAGAGCTACAGATGTGCAGAGCTACCGATTTATCAGCATGATTACAATATACATTGGGAATCTTTAGTGATTTCTGAACTGGAAATAGTTTAATTAAGGGTCGCTGCTCAGTTCTTTGTTAATCTTTTTATTTTGTTTATACAAGAAAAGGGCCAAACTTTGATAAATTAGGTATTTGTATTGTATAGGCAGGCAATATGTGTGCTTCGCACATTTTTGGTTTAGTTTGTTTAAAGGTCATTGTTTCAACAATGTTTGTCTATATTATCTTACATATGCCCCTATACCATCAGCGCTTTCAGCGCTTTGATTCACTTTAGATTCTATGACACAAACAGAAACAACGTTGTCATATCTCAAACGCCCAACAAGCTTGTCTATGACATGCGATTTAATCCATACTATTGTAAGAGTAATTTAAGTGAGATGATTCTTTTGTATACCCACAACATAGGGTTCGCTTTATCAATAAGAGAGACATTGTGGGGAAAAGAGCTGAATACCCCCTCCTTATCTGGACGTCTGAGAACATCATATTTTCAGATGAGCTTGTCCGTCCACTCTGTCTTATACAGGGGCGTAGCTTGGCACTAATCAATGTGTAGACTCTGCGTAAAGTATCGACCCGGATCAGCATAAGCATGCCACACAGGCGTACCCGGATATACACTTTTCGCCTCCTGTGGATTTTCTGTTTCAGGAATCACTACTCTATCTATCCCCCTTAGATACAGGCTGATCTGGTCGATACATTACGCAGATGTGTATCGTCGCAGCTGCATTATGTTGAATATTATATGTGAATATGTTGAATATTATATGTGAATATGTTGAATACTATATGTGAATATGTTGATCAGACTGTTCCGATGCATTGTCTGACCAGCAGTTACACTTCACAGAAGTCAACGTGTACCTTCTCCAATGGACAGGCTCATACTATATGAACATAGGTGTGATTTAAGTCCACATTTCGCCTTCTCGTGAACATATTATAATATGAAAAAGGTGACCTCGGACAGAAATAAATCAAAAGCGAAGAGATGCATTTTTCTAAAGTATCCATTAGATAAAATATGAAAAAACTATTAAATGATAATTGATAGACTAGTAGAATATTTGGCTCTAAATCTCCATCATCACGTATATGTATATTACGGTTCAATTATTGTGTTTTTTCTGCTTCATTCAGATAGTTTCTGTGGGACTTGACCATTTCTATTATGTACAACAGTGAATGAAATTAAATAACTTATTAGAGCTGACAACTTGTAGATTATGAAATCATGAGAGTGACGTCATCAGGTACGGGAAGACCTTACTATTGACCTTTGGATTTGACAACAAAGTAGATCATCAAGTGCCCAATTTGATATGTGCCAGTCGATGAAATGAATATTTCCGATGATTCATCAAGAAGTGTTGAAGCTAGGGCGTGTACATTAATTAGTGAATACTTGTGCACAGGAAATATTGACATGTCTCATATGGGATTCAGTCCCTTTAACAAGATTTTCCTTCAATTTGACCTAGTGACCTACTTTTTGACCAAACATGACTCATGTTAGAACTTGACCTAGATATCATCAAGAAAAAAATATGTATTCAAAAGCATCTGTCGTAAACTTGTTGGAGTCACAGCATGATTGAATTTTTAAATACACGACTTGCATTGAGGTTGAACAGCGTTCAGTGTGAGTCGGCTTACACTAGTGATAACTATGTTAACTTAAAAAGTGGGTGTATTTTGCATTATTCGGTTGAAGTAATCCATGTAAATCAGATTGCAACAAATCAAAAATCAAAGTACTGAAAGTACTAAATGCGGGGATGTTGGCCCTATAGTGTTAACTAGATTTTCCTTCAATTTGGCCTAGTGATCTAGTTTTTAACCCGGCATGAACCATATGCATACATGACCTAGATATCATTTAGATATAATTCTGACTAAATTTCAAGCTGCTGTAGCCAAAAAAGATGCTTCTGCAGAGTTAACAAGATTTTCCTTCAATTGTGCATGGTGACCTAGTTTCTGACCCAATGTGACCCATATTTAAACATGACCTGGATACTATTAATACAAACATTCTGACAAAATTTCAAACTGCTGAAGCGGCCTCTAGAGGATTAACAAGCTTTTCCTTCAATTTGACCTAGTGACTTTTTGACCCATCATAACCCATGTTCAAACTTGACATACATATTCGAACTTGACCTAGATATCATCATTACAAACATTCTGACAACATTTCAAACTGCTGAAGCAAAAAATGCGGCTTCTACAGTGTTAACACCATTTTACTTCAATTTGACCTAGTGACCTACTTTTTGACCCATCATAACCCATGTTCAAACTTGACATACATATTCGAACTTGACCTAGATATCGTCATTACAAACATTCTGACAACATTTCAAACTGCTGAAGCAAAAAATGCGGCTTCTACAGTGTTAACACCATTTTACTTCAATTTGACCTAGTGACCTACTTTTTGACCCATCATGACCCATGTTCAAACTTGACCTACATATCATCAAGACAAACATTCTGATAAAATTTCAACATGCTCAAGTTGAAAATAAGGCATCCAAAGTGTTAACAAGATTTCCATTCAATTTAGCCTAGTGACCTAGTTTTTGACCCGGCTTGACCCATATTCGAACTTTACCTAGAAATCATTAATACAAAAATTGCGACCTCTAGAGTGTTAACAAGCTTTTCCTTCAATTTGACCTAGTGACCTACTTTTTGACCCGACATGACTCATGTTCGAACTTGACTTACATCATCAAGACAAACATTCTGATAAAGTTTTAACATGCTCAAGTTGAAAAAAATGTGACCTCTAGAGTGTTAACGAGATTGTCCTTCAATTTGACCTAATGACCTAGTTTTTAACCTCAACTGGCCCAGTTTCGAACTTGTTCAAGATTTGATGGAGATGAATGTTCTGATAAACTTTCATGAAGATGCGATGCAAAATGTAGCCTGTAAAGTGTTAATAAGGGAAAATGTTGACGATGCACGACAGCCGTATTTCCGTATTTTTCATTGCAGGGATTTTCTCAAAAGGTTTTTGAGCTACCCGCTTTCAAGCTACTCGTTTTCCATATATTTAAAAGAAACATTTAAGATCCTTATGTCTAACTTAAATTTCTAAATTATGTATACAACTTCATGGATTGAAACTTTACGTTGTGTACGTTTACTTTGTATAATGTGCATACTGTTTGGCTTGTTGTGAAACGTATTTAACTGATCCCTGGACAACCAAGAAAAATTGTCCATTTTGAAAAAACAGAGGGCAGCACAAAACAATTACAAATTTACACTTCCTGAAAGCTGGGCATGACAATATACGGAGGTATTCAGCATAGCTGAATCTCCCGCATAAAAAGGTGCTTTGCATAATCTAATATCTTGTCTCATACGCAAACTAAACTTTATAGTACCTGTTACGGTACATACGTATTTGACTGTAAACACATGCATGATAAGAACGTACTACTTTTAAATTTCGAAATACGTTTTTTTGTTGGTGATAATTAATATGACATTTAAGATCAGACTTAAACTTAAAAATTGAAACCATTACTGGTTGGAGTTTGTGTAATGTCATGCTAACTATTAAATACAATCATAAGATTGTAAGCCCTTTCCAACATACAACGAAACTGCAGGAAGACGACATTGTAAATATCTCACTTAAAGGTGCTGAAATCCAGATTATACATGTAGATGGTTTAGTCAACGTTTAAAACTGTTTAAAAAGTGTCTTGAATTATTAGAATCACGAAACATTTAAACATTGATCGTTTATCCTTCCTTTTTACTAGGTAGACATACCCAGTAAGCTAAATTTTGTATATTTTCATCACTTTCAATTGACTGTTTTTTAACAATTACCGCCACAACAGTTTTGAACTATTTATTACTTACTTTGTTGCCTTTATTAGCAATATTTGCAGATGTTTCAACATTTCATATTTTTTTGTAATCTTCATCTGGAGTTCAGCACTTTTAAATTATGGAAGCGCACGGTAAATGAAAGCATACTTACTGAATATAGTTAAACAGTTTATAGTTAAAGGGGAAAGTGTCTAATATGTGACTGAACTGTTCACAAATAACACATAGAAGGGTGTAGTAAGCTTCTATTAAGACATATTGGACCCTTAATATGAAAGCGTAGGCAGGTCTGTAACGTTTAGCTTGGTTTGTCTTGAGCACCGCTTATTACTTATGTTCAAAGAAATCAGTTAGAAAAAGGAAAGGAACAACGCTTTTCTATAACTATCAATTCATTTTAACTTATCTGAAACAAACCATAACCGTTGTGATTAGTAATAGCCGATACAAGAACGTGTCACATAACCACTTTATATGTTATGCATTAGCAAATGTATTGGCAACAATATAATTGCCCAAATCCATCAAAATGTTCAAATTAACTACCATTTCAGTTTTCAAGATTGTTCAATTTAGCCAAGCAGGCAATATAAGTTATTCTTACACTGGTAATCGGAGGCCATTACACATCTAAGCCAAGTATAGAGCTTCATTTGAACATATTTGGTTAAAATATCGCACCTGTTCTTTAAGTAAATTGTCCTAATTTCAAACCCCTTAACCAAGACCGGATTAAATGTCATACTGCATTTTTCATTCATACTTCTAAACCAATGTTAGTTAAGCAAACACAAGGTCTCGCACTCAGAACTGATGTAAAACAGCTATTAAATAACCATAAACGCATCATTGATACAGAATTGGTATATCAATTTCATACGATTGGAGTGTGGTAAGAACTTTACCCAAACCCTAATAAAAAAAACCGACCCTCATAAAATCTTCCTAACATTAGTCGTTCAAGCATTACATAAAGGTCACACTCAGCATCTGAAATAAGAAATTTACTAAACACAAAAATGATGCATGATGGATGAAATTGGTCACTGTAGCAGTTTTGAAGCAAACACACCGTAACCAATCATCTTAGAGAAGAATGTTTGGCGCTTAAATCTCTTAAAAATTCAAGCAGAGTAAAACAGATCAAAACCAGCTAATTAAGAGGGAAGGCCACTTAGCATCAGTCGATGCATGATTCTTGCAAATTTGGTTGATACAGCAATTGAACTTTCAGTATAAGAAACCTCTCGAAGTCTTCATTAGTCTATAACAGGCGAGTGGCAAACGTTGTTTTGAAATGATTATTGGGCTACCCTTTTCTAGTTTATATTTATCAAATAGTTTACAATATTGTCATCATATTCGTCAATACATCAATTTATAAAGCCAGACATGTAAAATAAAATACTGTCAGATGCTATTGAAAAGATATCAAAAAACTACTAGCCCTGAAAAATAATAAAATAGAAAACTATTCGTCTGCAGTTTGACAAGGACAACGACGCCTTCCAATGTGGTTGGTAATCAAGCAAATTGACCTTTGGGCCATCCGTGGATTTTCATCTACCAACAGTGTCTGTACAATTATCGGTGCATATGTCATATAATGTATCTATATAAAGTCTCGTGTTTCATGTGTTTTCATCTGAATGAATACCGTAAATAAGGCTTTGCTCCTTTGTTTGCGATTCTACATAGTTGTCAAGTCCCACTAATGTGCAGTCAGATCCTGTCCAATATTATTTCCTTCAACTTACAAATTCGTCAGATGTTTGTATGAACTTATCTAATCATGTTGCTGATGTCTCTTGCAAGAGCGTAGCTCCCTTAAGGCACTGTAGGGACGTGCCTACACATTTTTTCTCAAAATGCCCCAAAATGCAGCTGCAACGATAGACATCTGCGTAATGTATCGACCAGATCAGCCTGCGCTGTACGCGCAGACTCATCCGGCAGACACACTCCGTCTTAGGGGGATAGATGTATAGAATAGTTATTCCTGAAACAGAAAATCCACAGGAGGCGAAAAGTGTCTATCCGGGTAGGCCTGTGTGGCATGCTTAGGCTGATCCGGGTCGATACATTACGCAGAGTCCACAATGTTTATTGTCTCACGAGACGGCCTACACATTGATTATTGCAAAGCTACGCCCCTGTCTTGTGAATCTAGGCTATCACTTCGTCTCGATGACTTGCTGAACCACGTCGCACGAAAGCCGAACTTAAGAGGTTTTAAACTGTATGTCAAGTACAACTACTGCATACTTGTATAGTCAGTATTCAAGAAATAACCGTTCCCGTGTGGCTTACTTCCATGACACTTGCATAACCATATGAGACCGTCCAAGGGAATAGTACATGTTGGCTTTGATGAACAATGCATATAAGCTTCTGCCAACTTGTGTAGATTCTGGTAGATCTGAACATCTGAGCAGGCTGACTTGAACATACACTGTTCAGGAATGCAAATGTCTGACTTTTCCCATGGAAATGCTCAAATATAGGGAATAATAAACATTCTGATCTGTAGTTCAAACTGTCCTGGTTACGACTGACTGGCATGTGTAGAAATAAATGGATCTGTTGTACTTGTAACTTACCGAGGGAAAGTCATAATATAACTTACAAATTGATGAAAGCGGCGGAAAACACCATACAGAAACAGAGCAGACTGTCCCTAGTCTTTGCTTTTCACAAATATTGGTTTTCTTCTGGCGTGCCTCATGTAATTTATTGTTTTTACCATCTAAATATATTGTATCTTGCTTTATGAAGCAAGTTTGTACTTTGATTACTTTGTTCAATCGGCGTGAATCCATTGTTTTGTCTGAATATGTATTTTATGTAAATATCAACAATCGAAGACAGTTAAAATGTATGTTCGTCAAGAGCTGCATACGTTGCTTCATTTATTTGTTTGACGAGTTATAAGGAGAATATATAGATATATAGAGAATACATTTAGATTTATAGATAATATATAGATTTATAGATAATATATAGATTTATAGAGAATATATAATTGTATAGGGAATATATTGATGTATGGCGAATATATAAATGTATAGAGAATATATAGATGTATAGAGCATATAATGACTTATAGAGCATATATAGATTCACGTGTATAGAGCATATATAGCCGTATAGATACTATATATAAGTATAGAGAATATATAGAGGTATAGAGAATATATCAATGTGTATAGCGTATATAGATGTATAGAGAATTTATAGATGTATAGAGCATATATAGATGTATAGAGAATTTATATATGTATAGATAATATATTAATGTATAGATAATATATAAATGTATAGAGAATATATTAATGTATAGAGAATTTATAGATGTATAGATTAAGACACCAGCTATTGTAGTCTTGAACAGCAGAAACATTATGTTTACATATTTGAGGCGCGACTAGCGTAATCAGTGTGCGTATACCATGTGACTTTGACGTCACAAATGCTACGGCGGACAGCAATATTTTACTTCGGTTTAGAAGTAAAAACAAAGGTAACTTTTTTATTTCTTCATCATTTTGAACGAACCTTTTCGCAAAATGTATTAAGATCGTCGACAGCCGGAGTATTATCAAAACTGGATTTTGAGAACAGGTTCGTCGAAGTGTTTGAAAAAACTAGACCACCAATTAAATTCCTGTAAACAAACGGAGATAGGACATTTGTAAGCGGTGTAGACCATTAACAAGGGTGAAGAAATTAAAAAAGCTACCATTGTTTTTACTTGTTATCAATTATTGTTGTCTGACGATGCAAATATGACGTCAAAAGTCACGTGGTATACACACACTGGTAATAGGGCCTTATTGTCTCGCCGGGGAGGCGTCCATTAAAGTTACAGTGGCAAATTACTAGTGGTTACATTTATTTTTTCCGCAGAAGATGCCTTAAGCTATATATGACTTAAACGTGAACAGTGAATTACTCTGGTGAGATAGGCACAGTCTCAAAATATTGTTCACTGTATGCATATACAATAACACCATAAAACGCCAGTCGCGGCTCATTCGTATGTATGAACTTCACACGAAATCAAATACTATTTGATTACGTTCGTGGTAACATCCAATTTCCTCAACTACGTTAATGGCAACGAATAAACAAAATGTAAAGGCAAAAACAACAGAGTGTCGTTGGTTTGCTTTTAAGAAATAATTACATTTCTTGTAAATTAAAATAAATATCAAATAAAACAGTTTGGGAGAAAACGACAAATGCATCTCGAGGGTATACGGTGAAATAACACAGGGATGGTCGAGTTACACTCAAGTCGCAGCACCGGAAAATAGATAAAAGTACTGTATTCATTTCAGAAGTATTTGGTTTGATATCGGTGAAAAAAGTTTTTTAAAAATTTCAATTCCAGTTGTTCTAGAGGAATATGATTTATTTTCTGTAGAATTAGTATCAAGTGTCATATATATAATCTACAGACAGTTTCTTCGTCGATTCAAACACCTTTGATTACCTTGTTGAATAATCTGATATAACATGTGATATAAAACCGTTGTAATGAAACGTGTTCAGTAGAATAAGCTTACAAAGCAAAAATAACCATATCATGTCAAATATCACAATAAACTGTCATTATAAATGTTGTTATCACGACATGTTCTATGAAATTGCAGTAGGTGTGTTTAAAAGACCAGTTTTTATATGACCAGAAATGTGTAACATTAATACATCAAGATAATTTGCTAAAGTAACTCAATTGTATTCACATTTTGTCGTATCCTGTTGTTTGTTTTAAGTTAACAGAATTCCAACAGCAATATCCAACCAGACAGTATAATTCTAATGTGATTTAAAGCTATTGTTTAAGTTGTCATTTGAAAGCTTATTGCTGGATTGTCATATCCCATAGAAATCTATCGCTTAAATGTGTCTATAGCTGAGATTAACATATCAATCAAATGTCTGTACAAGAATAGAATAGAATAGAATATATGTTATTAACTTATACAACATACATGTAGATACAAAAGATATTTATAAATGAAATAAAGCAAATCAAACACGGTTACATCAACACATAAATAGTAAGAATGTTTTTGTATACCATATACAACATAGAGGATGAAAACTTTCGAATATAACTATGATTATATGCATAGTGAACATGTAAAGAATACTGGTAAAACTGGAAATTTTGTTAAAGATAATGGTACAGATAACTTGTTTTGCTCGTACATGTTCTCATATTCTTAATAAGTATCATTTATTTTCCCTATTTAGTTGAACATAAACATTTATTATACATAATATAATACCCAATTTCTGGAACGGTTGTCTTTTGAAAACTGCTGCTGTCCTCTTGATATGAATTTATCTCTTACTTGCTTTTCATAATATGAATTTAAATATAAAATGATGTCTATGCTGAAAATATAAAAATCAAAATCAATTAAGTATGAATCGAGGTACATGTATCACTGGAACATAGCTTGATTTCCGTTTAGTTTTTCAAATTATCAAATTATTTCATTATATAGAAACAGCTGGTCGAAGATTAACCTCCAACAGCAGCGAAGAAAACGTTCTCTTTGGTCATCTGTCATTGTATCTAATAGTAAACATAGTGAGTGTGGGAGACAGATTAATTGGATCTTACGTATCGACGGTGTCTGATAAATCTGTAAAACACTCTACGGACCACTTATTACGACTTGAATCATTACCCACTTGCACATAAACATCGATTCTCCTATACCGTAACTACCCACGTGTTACGTATATATATATATATGCTTATTGACTGTACTGAATAGGTTTCAATTTTGTACCAGGGGGTTGCGTTATCGAATAGTGAGCAACCAACATTACTGTTATAAAGAAAACTCTGTAATATGTTTGAAAAAAACCCACCATTTTCTTTTAAATCATTCAATTGTATTAACCGATTTAAGAAACAACAAGGTACAAAATACGTATGTCTTTTACCGTTATTACAAAACTTAAGAGACATTTAATGGGTATTTAATAACTTTTCCCCAACTTCCTAGGCTACGCTTTTTTAATAGTTTGGTTTACGGCACTGAGGACCCGATTCATCAAAGCTCAGATTTTTGTTTTCTCTTTTCCCCAACTTCCTAGGCTACGCTTTTTTAATAGTTTGGTTTACGGCCCCCGATTCATCAAAGCTCAGATAAAAAGTTTGTAGGGATGTTTTTGCCTATTTATAAAATTCTGTTATTTCTAAACTTGAAACGTTCCTCCCCATACTGTTTGTTCATACATACCATTGTATTCTTGCTAAATGTTGACTATACACGTCAACTTTTTTTGTACTTTCATAAATGCTCAATTTTGATAATAAATATCTTTAAACTTGTTAAATTTACTTTGTATTTTTTGTTTATATACTCCCGTTTTTGTAATCATACCTCTGCTAAACTGGAAGGAGAATAGTCTTCCACTTCTCACCCCAAAGCTTGTGTCACACTTAATTTATAACTAGAGGCATTAAACCCCTTACGTTAATATCTCTTAATATTTCAGCACCTATGTTTTTGTTTATCTAATTGATCTAGTAAGCGCAGATTTAAAACCGTTTATTGGTAAACATTGAGAAACTTCGGCTTGTATGACACATTATAGTTGCAGTCAATGTTAAGCATACTGTAAACCAAATGGTTTCAGGACCAAACTTATCATTTCACGACTAAACTTCACACGCTGATATCACATAGATATCTGGCCCGGCATCCTCGGCAATCACGGCCTGACACGTTTGCCCATTCCGTCCCCCACGTTGTCCCACGTCTATCCCGTTTTGTCCACAGTGGGCCTGAAACGTGATTGCCGTGGCCGCCGGGAACATAGTGTAAACCTAGCATGAAACGGGGTGAACTCAAACAAACGTGACAGCACGTAACAGGCCGTAACGGCGTGTGACGGTTTATGCGCTCGGAGCGCTACAACGCGTTGCGTTCTACGCCGATCTGACACGACGCGTGCGGTCTTGGAGGGAGTATATAATGGAATGTCCCGTTTAGCATGAAATAAAATCACAACTCTTAAGTAAATATTACTGGAAAACACCAAATATGCATACATTTATAGAATTATTCATGTCAGAAAACAAAAACATCGTCAATAATCTTGCAAAATTCATATACAACAGCTTCATTAAAAGAGAAAATATCTATTACTATAGGTAATATAAGTAATAGTAATACTATATGTATACTTTCATCTCTGTTTGGAATTTTTAGAGCATATTTAGACTTTATTAATACCCATCTCGTTCTGGTTTATTATAATAATCAACATACTTTGTAATTCGTACTTATATGTGTATGTAATAACCTTACATATTGTAATTGTATTGTATATACACGCATACACGTGATGTATATTGTATATCGAAGGGAGATCAGGTAATAACCTTTACACTGCCGAGCCTGAAAAGTGGACCCTCATGCTATTCATGTTGGGATATTCCAATTACAGTATCGGTTAGGGTTTTTACATGTACACTTGTGGGTTGTAAGGCGATGCAAGCTCAAATACGACAGCTCGTCACGAGCGGTCCCATCCATCTAATTTAATACTGTTTTCAAAATCCTCCTTTTTCAGCAGGCAACAGTGTGAGGGTTACGGAGGGCCATTCTCTCTGGTTTATTCTTTTATTCGGCAGGAAATTGTTATATTGTCAAATGCATTCATACATGTATGCTGATGGATTGTACATCCTTTTTGCATAATCAAATATATAAAAATAAAATATAAAAGCCGGGCCAGGCAGGGGAGCTTTATTCGAGTCTGAGCAATCGACGACACATTACTGCATCTACAATACGAAGAGAGAAGACCAAGCTTTAAAGAAAGAATGCCAAGCTATGCCGAAGTGCACGGCATCTCGTACAGCCTTATGCTCGCCCCCGACTCCTTCTCCTTCTGGCTGGGTCAGATCACCAGCCGCCTGACAAGCCTTAACCAAGAGAGAAGGACCAGCACTTAAGCCAAAGAGAAGCCACAGGACGATGACCGGACCAGACCAGTGGAGTTTTTCCTAAGTTTTGTTTTCATATCCTAGAAAATAAATGCAAACTTATGTGGTTTTTTTCCTAATGATAGCCCAGAATTCCGTAGAATATGGATGTTTTATATAGGAAAATAAGTTTGAGAAAATTAAGGTCGATTTAAGCCACAAAATGGACATTCTTCTATGATAAATAGTTTACGTTTCAGTGAGATTCATGATTGATGACAATAATTTATGTATTATGAAAGCATGTATAGGAAGCGAAGAATTATTTAGATCAGAAAATTAAAGGTTCATTTATTGATAACAAAGTACAGCATTAAGTAACCAGTACTTTTACAAATTTACAGAACAGAAAATAGACAAGAGATTTATTATTGGTCCTTTTGTTTTTATCATCGTTCTGTCAATAAAGCGGTATCTTAACAAAAGCTTTCTCAGAATCTGGTCTTTTAACTCATTACGCATGATTGAAGTGAAGTGGATGAATAATTTGCTGCGTGCATGATACATCACAATTGCATATGCCCAACCATTTAAACTTTGGGAGGAAGTGGTGGTCCCGTTAGGACCTGTGTTTTTTTGGTTTGATGTGTCTTTCACTGGGAAGTGATCATTCTGTCCTGCCATTCTACAGCACCAGCAGGGGAGTTGATGTACCTTTTAAGGTACTCTCGTTGTTGCTTCGCGTCCAGAGTGTCTCTGTTCCTTTCTTCTGGTGGTGCGTCCACGTCCTGCCCTTGGACCTCATCTCTCCAGTTGCCAGGGACCAGATTGTGTTCCTCATCCTCATGGTCCACCTCGTTCACTGGGATGACTGGAACCCTTCTGCTTAGGAGGTTGGGGAGCACGACAGCAGCCTCAATGATGTCTCGCACTGTAATGAAATTGAAATTTATTTATCATACATGCATAAAATATCTGTATTCAGTACATTACAAATAGGTGATTGTATGATGATGTACTATATACATGTCAAAAGAAATAAACAGTGTTCCGTTCTGTTCTGTTCTGATACTGTTACGATTATCTCCCTTAAAACCTGTCTTTCGTATTCCCAAATCTCGACATTCAGAGACAAGTTTCAAGCTACACACTTACTTAATAAACACCACACTATTATACAATAGAAGGCTACATACAGGGGAGTAATCTAGTTCTTTGTCCGCAATATCTCTTGTTTTTCTCAACCAAACAAAACCCTATGTTGTTTGTACTTAATTGAAATAATCGTCTCACCGATGCTGAGTACCCACACCAGAGGGATCAAGTGTCAAATTAAGGTTTTTGAATTTGACATGATCACCTTTATATAGAACTCGTATATGAGCCGTTCCTCGAGAAAGCCGTATTATGAACTCTTCGTAAGGTATCGACCCAATTCAGCCGCAGTCCGCACAGGCTACTCCGAGCCGACACATTCCGTCTAAGGAGGATAGATGTATGAAGTAATGATTCCAGAAACACAAAATCCACAGGAGGCGAAAAGTGTATGTCTGGGTTAGCCTGCGTGGCATGCTTAGGCTGATCCGGGTCGATACTCTACGGAGAATCTACAATGTTGGTTTTCTCGTGGAACGGCTTATATCAAGCTATACACTCTGATTTTCTAAAGTTATGACAGCTAACCATTAAAGACATTGTCCAAGAGTGCTTTCTTACTTGTGTATGTATATCATTTTTGCCGTGGAGATATCCGATCAATTTCTAATTAACATAGAATGATTTTAACTCGGCAACACTTATTCTAAAAAATACAAACTGGAGGTTTATCAACGATCTCGCGAATGTTTCTTTCAGCTTTTATGTTCGACTACAACATCTATGATTGACACTTCAGGGATCGCTCGCTTGATTTGATTTAAAATGAACCAACAACACCAATATGACAAATGACGGACGATATAAGATTGCTCAAATATCATTATCTTAAACAAAACAAGTTTAGTAAATATCAATATGCAATGAAATAGTTCCAATATCATATATAAATCAAAGATGGGGAACTTATAGCAATAGGCTACATGTATATGTTGGTCATTTAGCTCACATACTCACAGAAGTTATAACCATTTATCTCCGGAGCTACACACTTAAGCGATTGATTGTGTCTATAACGGGCTCAAATACGTCCCTTTTCTGTGCGGACTTTTTGTCAAAGTGGTTAATGGTATACAAATGAGTGAAGTAGACAGGTTGATGGGTTCAAAGTATCGTTGGTGTCTGATAAATCTGTAAGACCCTGGCGGAATCTCTAATTACGGATTGAAATATCTCTCACTTACACACAAAAGGGAAGCCAATATATAACTTCAGTTATACCTTCGGATATTCAGTTTGTTGATGGTATATCCACACAGAATAAGTCAAATACAGAATAAAAAACATATACATTTAATATGAAAAATTAATGCAAAATGTTCTTAGTTTTCATACTCCGTCCACTTGTTTGCAAAATTTCTCGAAAATGGTCAGAGCTTGCTAACCATTATTGTGCATGTGATAGACAATACGTCACAAGTCATTATGACAACCCCTTTCTTGTTTAGAAAATCAACTGGCATATTTGAATTATGTGTTCATAATACCACACTGCAACAAGTGTACCATACCATTTAACTTTACTTTTTATATAAAAGTCAAATGTTTTACAAAATTAAACCTTCAACTTATATAAGCATACTTCAGTGGCACTATTCGTTGCGCAAGCACGAGTTTGTTAATTGCCGTACGTTTTCTACTGAAATTATAAACTGAGTTCCCCTACGCAGAATTGTAAATTACTTAACACTTTCCCAAATATAAATAAACGATTTCTGACACCTTTGCGGCAGACGATTTTTGAAAATCCTCTGGCAATAGAAGAAATTTCTCATAATGAGCTCCTTTTGCCACATTTTTTCAACTTATTTAATAATTCAACTCTCAATTATAGGGACGTTTCACACTTTTGCCAAGACATTTTCAAAGTCGTCTGCTGCATATTTGTTGTATGTGGGAAAGGGTGGTTGTCTTTTTAATCCATTCCCACATAAAAACAACTACATATTCCCCCAGATGTGTCATGTATATAAGTTTATATATATTTTATATACTGATCTCTTACCGTGTAAACCAGTTATGGCATTAATAAATTCATTCTTGGTATTTTATACATGACATACTAGTCCTCCTGCCCTCGGTCCATCCTTACAAGTGGATATTTCCCTGAACAAGACATAACTAGTCAGGGGCGTAGCTGCATTTTGGGGGCATTTTTGGGGGCATTTTGAGAAAACATGTGTAGGCAGGTGCCTACAGTGCCTAAAGGGAGCTACGCCCCTGCTAGTATATGTAAGAAGAGTCACAGATAACAGTCGAAACATATTGTTGCGAACAGATAAATAGCTCAGCATGAGCAATTTCTCCTTTAGTCATTATGTTCGCAAAAGTCGTCTGCTGACGATTAATTGTTAGGTGCTTTACGCCGATTTTAACAATTGTTATATCACGGCACAATCTGACTAAAGTACACGATCTGACAAAATGTAGCGTTAATAGGAGATGATTTTAATGAGATTGTATCACGGCATTTCATGGGTAAGTTACCAGTACTACTAGCCCCTTTATACTAACACCAGCCAGTGAGTCGTAATACACACCCCCGCAACACTGAGCGCAAAACGAGGGTAGCCATTACTGACATTTGTAAGGTATTTGGTATGACCCGACCGGGGATCGAACCGGCGACCTCCCGCACCGAGGCGGTCGTCTGCTGAGGAAGCGTGAACATGTGGAAAAGGGATAAAGACCAATTTAGTGTTTGAGCGAATATATCTTGTTTTTTTACCACGCAATTTAATCTGTCCAGACAGATTGTACAATATTCGTTGTAAAAAATTGATTTATCAATTATTGTGAAAACTTACTGCCTTATTATCAAATTGGTAGATATGCACGCTAGGGATTAATGGCGGACACGTTCCCATTTGGAAAAATTCCTGTCATAAGTTGTTTACTTCGTGTGTTTTATAATAGGGCTTTAAACATGACCTTCCAAATGGTCGCAATTGGCTCAATTTTGACATCGAGCTATTCCGTGAGAAAACCAACGCTGAGGTCCAATTTGTCATTTTTCCTTATTTGCACTTTCTGAATCTATAAGCTGTTACCTTTAACATGAACTCAGTTTAATGATGCTCTGCTTTATTATAAAATGTCGTATTTACAAAACTGGCAGTGATGCTGTACGTGACGTCATTTATGAATATACACGCTTATGTATGCATTCTTGAAACGTTTTTTTAGAGTAAATATGACTAATAGGCGATGGTTTTTAAGTAAGCTGTGCATGATACCGGATTTGTTACAGGAAATTTAGTATGCGTTAGCACTTCAAAAGTTCGGTTAACGATATATTCTAGTCGAAATCATATGAACTTTTAACAAGACAAACTGTAAGCAATGCTTAGATAATATGAAACATGTAATATAAAATAAACAGTAATCGTGTTATTCATCCTTCGGTTGGCTCTGGTTATATTACGTGTTTTGCTGGGTATTTAACACAATTATCTCCTAATATTACGGTATCAGTATGTCTGGCGCTCAATAATAAGGCCCTTGGCCGGAAGGAATTCAAGTGCGAGTTCATTGTCCGGATCAAATTACGTAGCATCGGTACACTGATGGTTACATCATCAACACACTTCTTAATAAAAACCTGTCCTGGATAACTGAGTGAAAAGACGAAGTAAAATAAATGGGTAAGGTGAAGTTGGTGTCTAGTGTCTAGTATCTAGTATCGTTTATCATAAACGATACTGGCAACCAGAATCTAGTATCGTTTATCATAAACGATACTGGCAACTAGACACTAGTGTCGTTTAAGGAACTAGATATATAATTAATAAACTTTCAGACTCCAGTATCGTTTAACACTAAACGACACTGGCTACCAGACACTAGTATCGTTTAAGGAACTATATATATCATTTTCAATTTTCTGACTCCAGTGTCGTTTAACACTAAACGACACTGGCAACCAGACACTAGTATCGTTTAAGGAACTAGATATATAATTTTCAATTTCAGACTCCAGTGTCGTTTAACACTAAACGACACTTGCAACCAGACACTAGTATCGTTTAAGGAAACGGAACAAATAATTTTCAACTTTTAGATTCCAGTGTCGTTTAACACTAAACGACACTGGCAACCAGACACTAGTATCGTTTAAGAAACTAGATAAAAATGTAATCAATTGTCAGACTCCAGTGTCGTTTAACACTAAACGACACTGGCAACCAGACACTAGTATCGTTTAAGGAACTGGTTATATCATGTTCATTTTTCAGACTCCAGTGTCGTTTAACACTAAGCGACACTGGCAACCAGACACTAGTATCGTTTAAGGAACTGGTTATATCATTTTCATTTTTCAGACTCCAGTGTCGTTTAACACTAAACGACACCGGCAACCAGACACTAGTATCGTTTAAGGATCTAGATATATAATTAATCAACTTTCAGGATCCAGTGTCGTTTAACACTAAACGACACTGGCAACCAGACACTAGTATCGTTTAAGGAACTCGATATATAATTAATCAACTTTCAGATTCCAGTGCCAGTTAACACTAAACGACACTGGCAACCAGACACTAGTATCGTTTAAGGAAACGGAACAAATAATTTTCAACTTTTAGATTCTAGTGTCGTTTAACACTAAACGACACTGGCAACCAGACACTAGTATCGTTTAAGAAACTAGATAAAAATGTAATCAATTGTCAGACTCCAGTGTCGTTTAACACTAAACGACACTGGCAACTAGACACTAGTATCGTTTAAGGAACTGGTTATATCATTTTCATTTTTCAGACTCCAGTGTCGTTTAACACTAAACGACACCGGCAATCAGACACTAGTATCGTTTAAGGATCTAGATATATAATTAATCAACTTTCAGGATCCAGTGTCGTTTAACACTAAACGACACTGGCAACCAGACACTAGTATCGTTTAAGGAACTCGATATATAATTAATCAACTTTCAGATTCCAGTGTCGTTTAACACTAAACGACACTGGCAACCAGACACTAGTATCGTTTAAGGAACTATATATAATTAATTAATTGTCAGACTCCAGTGTCGTTTAACACTAAACGACACTGGCAACCAGACACTAGTATCGTTTAAGGAACTATATATAATTAATAAATTTTCAGACTCCAGTGTCGTTTAACACTAAACGACACTGGCAACCAGACACTAGTATCGTTTAAGGAACTGGATATATAATTTTCATTTTTCAGACTCCAGTGTCGTTTAACACTTAACGACACTGTCAACCAGACACTAGTATCGTTTAAGGAACTGGATATATAATTACTCGATTGTCGTTTAACACTAAACGATACTCGGAACCAGACACTAGTATCGTTTAAGGAAACGGAACAAATAATTTTCAACTTTTAGATTCCAGTGTCGTTTAACACTAAACGACACTGGCAACCAGACACTAGTATCGTTTAAGGAAACGGAACAAATAATTTTCAACTTTTAGATTCCAGTGTCGTTTAACACTAAACGACACTGGCAACCAGACACTAGTATCGTTTAAGAAACTAGATAAAAATGTAATCAATTGTCAGACTCCAGTGTCGTTTAACACTAAACGACACTGGCAACCAGACACTAGTATCGTTTAAGGAACTGGTTATATCATTTTCATTTTTCAGACTCCAGTGTCGTTTAACACTTAACGACACCGGCAATCAGACACTAGTATCGTTTAAGGATCTAGATATATAATTAATCAACTTTCAGGATCCAGTGTCGTTTAACACTAAACGACACTGGCAACCAGACACTAGTATCGTTTAAGGAACTCGATATTTAATTAATCAACTTTCAGATTCCAGTGTCGTTTAACACTAAACGACACTGGCAACCAGACACTAGTATCGTTTAAGGAACTATATATAATTAATAAATTTTCAGACTCCAGTGTCGTTTAACACTAAACGACACTGGCAACCAGACACTAGTATCGTTTAAGGAACTATATATAATTAATACATTTTCAGACTCCAGTGTCGTTTAACACTAAACGACACTGGCAACCAGACACTAGTATCGTTTAAGGAACTGGATATATAATTTTCATTTTTCAGACTCCAGTGTCGTTTAACACTAAACGATACTCGCAACCAGACACTAGTATCGTTTAAGGAACTGTCGTCTACAGTTTAAATTGTTCTATTGTTTGTGGATTAAAAAATGTTCTTTTTTTCTTATTTCTACATGTACAACGAAATATTGCGGCTTCTCTTTGACGCTTTGCGTCAAACATTCGTCTTGTACTTGTCTAAAATAAAATAATATCACTCGCTTTTTCATATCGAAATGCGCATGCGCGAAAATCGATGTTAAAGGTCACGAAACTACACAACAGAATAGGGTCTATATTTAGCTTAGAAACAGTTCCTACTTTAGATATTCATGGATTAACATTATTAAATGAATTCTACACAAATCAAGACATCTCTTTGAACATGAAAACAACATTTAGTAAGTTAAAATTGCTATTAAAAGGAGAATCCGAAATTGACCTCAATGATGACACATAAGAGTCTGCATTAGGGGGTGTTGGTTCACGTCTTGAAGGGACCACTTTTGTCTTCGTAAATAAGACAAAAAACTTAAATGCGAGTGAAATAAAAAAAACTGCAAACATTAAAAAATCGGAATATTTATTTCATTTTAGATGTGTCATTTATTAGTGTTCGTAAACAACCACAATTGTAATATGTTCAAATCATCTAGATTTGTTTCTTTCTAATAATAAGCCGCCCTCCCATGTGATTTCCGAAAAGCTATTAAAAATAGAAGTCGCGGGCTTCTGCCCGGCGACTAATCAACTTTTAGACTCCAGTGTCGTTTAACACTAAACGACACTGGTAACCAGACACTAGTATCGTTTAAGGAACTGGCTATACAATTAAACAATTTTCAGACTCCAGTGTCGTTTAACACTAAACGACACGGGCAACCAGACACTAGTGTCGTTTAAGGCGGATTTCTACCTGAGTCTGCCGAGTGTATTACGCGGAGCATTCCGCTGCTAGCTGGGGAAATGTGAGCCGGGGCTGCATACGCTATACGGTAGGTCCCGCAGTCTACTCGCGCTTACGACGAAGTGCTGAGCCTTGTTTTACGCTATCACTCCGCTGCTAGTAGGGAAATATGCGCCGGGGCCGCATATGCTATACGGCAGGTCCCGCAGTCTACCCGCGCTTACCTCGAAGTGCTGAGACTTGTTTTACGCGAGAACTCGGCTGCTAGTAGGGGAAATGAGAGCCGGGGCCGCATACGCTATACGGCAGGTCCCGCAGTCTACCCGCGCTGCCGGCGAAGTGCTGGCCTTGTTTCGCGCTAGCACTCCGCTGCTGGTAGGGGAAATGTGAGCCGAGGCCGTATGTGCTATATGGCTGGTCAACAGTCTACCCGCGCTTACGGCGAAGTCCTGAGCCTTGTTTTACGCTAGCACTCCGCTGCTAGTAGGGGAAATTTAAGCCGGTGCCGCATTTGCTATACGGCAGGTACCGCAGTCTACCCGCGCTTACGGCGAAGTGCTGAGCCTTGATTTAGGCGAGCACTCGGCAGTTAGTAGGGGAAATGAACATTCAAAAGTTGAATGTCGTGCTGGCACGACATTGGACATTCAAGAAATGAATGTCGTTGTGGCACGATATTGAACATTGGACATTGGACTTTCAGAAATTGAATGTCGTGGCAGTAGACATTGGTCATTCAAATATGACAGGAGTGAAACAACGGCGTTAAGCCGGATTTCTACCCGAGTCAGCTGCGTGTATTACGGGGAGTACTCGGGCCAACAGGCCCTTGCCACGGGAGTGGAACAAAAAATAAATTCACAATGGAGTGGAACACTTTTTTTTTTCTCACGGGTGTGGAAGAGCGGCCTTAAGGCGGATTTCTACCCGAGTCTGCCACGTGTATTACGGGGTGCACTTGGGCCTACAGGCCCTTGTCACGGGAATGGAACAAAACAAAAATTCACAATCGAGTGGAACACTTTTCTCTTTCTCACGGAAGTGGAACAACGGCGTTGAGGCAGATTTCTACCCGAGTCTTGCGCGCTAAATGACCTTAGCTGTCGATGCGCCATAAAACAAAATACATTCATTCATTCATTCTACCCGAGTCTGCTGCGTGTTTTACGGGAAGCACTCCGCTGCTAGTCGGGGAAATGTGAGCATACGCTTTAAGGTAGGTACCGCAATCTACCCGCGCTTACGGCGAAGTCATGATCCTTGTTTTACGTCAGCATTCCGCTGCTAGTAGGGGAAATGTGAGCCGGGGCCGCATATGCTAAACGGCAGGTCCCGCAGTCTACCCGCGTTGACGGCAAAATGCTGAGCCTCGTTTTACGCTAGAACTCCGCTGCTAGAAGGGGAAATGTGAGCCATGGCCGCATATGCTACGAGGCAGGTCGGGCAGTCTACCCGCGCTGACGGTGAGTGGTATAGCTCGGACAATATTTAGGTTTCAATGTCCAATGTCTAACACTAAACGACACTGGCAACTAGAAAATAGTGTCGTTTAAGGAACTACATATCTAACTTTAATTTCTTCAACATAGTTTCCAGAATCAACTTTCAGACTCCAGTGTCGTTTAAGGCTAAACGACACTGGCAACCAGACACTAGTATCGTCTAAGGAACTGGATATATAATTAATCATCTTTCAGACTCCAGTGTCGTTTAACACTAAACGACACTGGCAACCAGACACTAGTATCGTTTAAGGAACTGGATATAAAATTTTCATTTTTCAGACTCCAGTGTCGTTTAACACTAAACGACACTGTCAATTTATTAATAATATATCTAGATCCTTAAACGATACTAGTGTCTGGTTGCCAGTGTCGTTTAGTGTTAAAAATCACTGGAATATGAAAGTTGAAAATGATTTGTTCCGTGTCCTTAAACGATACTAGTGTCTGGTTGCCAGTGTCGTTTACTGTTAAACGACACTGGAATCTAAAAGTTGAAAATTATTTGTTCGTTTCCTTAAACGATACTAGTGTCTGGTTGCCAGTGTCGTTTAGTGTTAAACGACACTGGAGTCTGACAATTGATTAATTATATATCTAGTTCCTTAAACGACACTAGTGTCTGGTTGCCAGTGTCGTTTAGTGTTAAACGACACTGGAGTCTGAACATTTATTAATTATATATAGTTCCTTAAACGATACTAGTGTCTGGTTGCCAGTGTCGTTTACTGTTAAACGACACTGGAATCTAAAAGTTGAACATTATTTGTTCGTTTCCTTAAACAATACTAGTGTCTGGTTGCCAGTGTCGTTTAGTGTTAAACGACACTGGAGTCTGACAATTGATTAATTATATATCTAGTTCCTTAACCGACACTAGTGTCCGGTTGCCAGTGTCGTTTAGTGTTAAACAACACTGGAGTCTGAAATTGAAATTATATATCTAGTTCCTTAAACGATACTAGTGTCTGGTTGCCAGTGTCGTTTAGTGTTAAACGACACTGGAGTCAGAAAATTGAAAATTATATATCTAGTTCCTTAAACGACACTAGTGTCTGGTTGCCAGTGTCGTTTAGTGTTAAACGACACTGGAGTCTGACAATTGATTAATTATATATCTAGTTCCTTAAACGACACTAGTGTCTGGTTGCCAGTGTCGTTTAGTGTTAAACGACACTGGAGTCAGAAAATTGAAAATTATATATCTAGTTCCTATCTCGAACATACCGATAACTCGAACACATCGAATATCTCGAATACATTGAAAAAACGATACTAGTGTCTGGTTGCCAGTGTCGTTTAAGTGTCGTTTAGTGTTAAACGACACTGGAGTCTGAAATTGAAAATTATATATCTAGTTCCTTAAACGATACTAGTGTCTGGTTGCCAGTGTCGTTTAGTGTTAAACGACACTGGAGTCAGAAAATTTAAAATTATATATCTAGTTACTATCTCGAACATACCGGTAACTCGAATACATTGAAAAAAAGAATGTTTTTAACTTGAACATATTGACAACTCGAACATATCGATATCTCGAACCTTTCGATATCTCGAACTTTTCTATATCTCGAACAATACGATATCTCGAACCTTTGGATATCAAGAACTTTTCGATATCTCGAACTTTTCGATATGTCGAACCTATCGATATCTCGAACCTTTGGATATCTCGAACCTTTCGATATCTCGAACTTAACGATATCTCGAACTTTTCGATATCTCGAACTTAACGATATCTCGAACTTTTCGATATCTCGAACATATCGATATCTCGAACCTTTCGATATCTCGAACTTTTCGATATATCGAACACATCGATATCGAAAAGTTCGAGATATATAAAGTTCGAGATATCGGGGTTAAAAAAAAATCGAGATATCGAAAGGTTCGAGATATCGATATCTTCGAGTTGTCAATATGTTCCAAGTTAAAAACATTCGTTTTATCAATGTATTCGAGATATCGATGTGTTCGAGTTATCGGTATGTTCGAGATATCGATATGTTCGAGTTATCAATATGTTCAAGTTATGAATTTGACCAATAAGCCATTCGTTTTTTGCATGTATAATGACCTCCGACTAATTTGGTACCTAAATCCCTTAATTTGCGAATGTCTAATCGCATGTCTAATGTCTAACTGACCAATTAGACATTCGTTTTTTGAATGTACAATGACCTCCGACGAATTTGGTTTATAGATCTTGTAATTTGAGAATGTCTAATCGAATGTCTAATGTCTAATTAGACATTCGATAATCAAAATTAGCGAATGTCTAATCGAATGTCTAATGTTTAATTAGACATTCGAATATTTTTTTTTGAATGTCTTATGTCTAACGTCTAATGCTCTGCCAACTTCACACACTTAATTATATATCCAGTTCCTTAAACGATACTAGTGTCTGGTTGCCAGTGTCGTTTAGTGTTAAACGACACTGGATTCTGAAAGTTTATTAATTATATATCTAGTTCCTTAAACGACACTAGTGTCTAGTTGCCAGTATCGTTTATGATAAACGATACTAGATTCTGGTTGCCAGTTTCGTTTATGATAAACGATACTAGATACTAGACACTAGACACCAACTTCAC
>JASEVX010001023.1:5000-29555 GCA_031761405.1 Serripes groenlandicus
AAAATGACACGAAAAACACGGATTTTTTTAATTATTGTCGTCTTTTTAATTTTTTTTTTTTTTTAAATCGATATTTTGGGTATGTATAAAATGACACGAAAAACACGGATTTTTTAAATTATTGTCGTCTTTTTAATATATGTTTTTTTTAAATCGATATTTAAGATCATTAAAGTGTTTTATTACATTTCTGTCCATGAAAGATAAGGATATCTCGGTGAAAGAAAATTCATAATCGTCGATTTATTGTTATTACACCGGTGTAATAACAATATTTACTATTTGTTATTTCACACCACAATTGCGCATGCGTGTCCCTCCCTTTTTTTCCACGGCCACGCCTCATCCGAAAATAATGCGCAAAAAGTAGGTAAAAAAAAAGAAAAATAGTCCATAGTTAACATAAACTATGGTGTAAGACCGGATTTGAAAAACTAAATGTATTACTAAAAACAACAATGAAATGTAATAAACAGATTATTCAACTTATTTTTTCAAAGATAGAACATATTTCACTCGCCGTCTTGTGAATGGGAGGAGCCACTCGTGACAACGTCACTCGTGACGTCACTCCCATTCACGCGACGGCTCGTGAAATATATTCTCATCTTTGAAAAAATACGTTGAATAATCTCTATGTGTTTTGTGGGAATTAACATTTGTACGAAAAGTTAAAATTAAATGGAACTCTGTAAGAAATATGTTTTCCCGTTCGTCAAAAAAACGACAGCATTAGACTTCTACGCCCGAACCTAAATGTTGACTGTATCGTAGCCAAAGAAGGACGTGACGTCATTTCCGTAACACTTCATCTTGGCGTAACGTCAATGGATCGACGTCGTTTCCCGCAAAAAAGTGGTATCAACATGAAAGACCCCACATTCCTATACATGAGCTATTGACTCACTCATTCAAAGTATAATTATTTATCAAACATTATGGCAAAAGGATAACTTTCTCATAAGAAGCAATTGTTCTTGTGACGACAATCTTATCCTAAATCGTCTGTTGCATAGGCCTCAGAAACCGTCTCAAATAGGGAAAGGGTTTAGCAGAAATGTGACCCCTTACATAATTTGTTCCAGTCATATTGACTGGTTGAAAAAGGCAGTCACCAGGTGGCATCAGAAAAGGGCTGATCTATTTGCTGCTTTGCTGCTTTGCCATAATGCAGGTGATCGATTAAGGATCATCTTGGCCCTCATGTTTTAACCTCGTTCATTATAAATGTATTCCTTGATTTTCTGAAAGTCTTTACTTTATTATTTTCTGTTCAAATAATAGACAACAGCAATACGAATTCGAAATATGTTTTGATAATGCAAGAAACATGACATTAACATTATTATTGTCTAGTCAATTACTTATAAATCCTTTTTATGGCCAAAGTATGCTCTTTAATTTTTGTTTATAATTATCTTGCGTTTTTTTCGTAAATAGGTAGCACCTATAGATATATTAGGTTAGTACTTGTGTCCCTATTACAAACTGCAAAACTATTTCATTTGTTCACACGTAGTGTTAGTCAGCAAGGTAACTATTTATGTCAACTTATTCATTTGCTTAAATACACTACAACATTCATGTTTTTGCAAAATATTAGGGAAACGAAAATGAGGAAATGTGCTTATCAAGTATTACTTTAGCGTTATATAAGGTTGGGAGTTTGAACCCGTTATATTTCATCTTAACTGCGGTAGTCGAATAAAGAAGCCATGTGACACACTCATTTGTGTATGCTATATAGAGACATTGGAGTAAACATAGTCTATACGTGGTGGGTTACAGTGAAGACAATGGCTCATACCATTTTTCCCATATAGACGCTTTCTGACGCCTCTGCAGTAGACGGCTTTTGGAAAACATGGCGACAAAAGAAGAAATTGCTCAAAACGAGCAATTTCTCCTTTTGTAATCATGTTTTCAATTCTATAAAATTATTGAGCTTTTATTTAAAGGGAGTTTCCAATTGTTTTCGTGTATGTTTTCAAAGTCGCCAACTGCAGATTTGTTGTATTTAGGAAAGCGTTAAGCCTCCAAGAGCTGTTATAAGATTTGTCATGCTCAGTGCATACGTAATCTTATTTTAGTGGTCTCTTAGACCTAATGTCTCTGATTGTCGGGTTTTCATGTGTTATTCATTAACTCTTTCACACATGCAAACACTTTCTGACGTCTTTATAGCAGATGAATTTTAAAAACATTGCTCATATTGAGCAATTTCCTCTTTTGCCACAATGTTTTCAACTTTATTTCTTTCATTCATAGAGTTTCCATATTTTTGACTAAATATGCTCAAAGTCGTCTGCCTCCCCGGTTTGTTGTTTATGGGGAAGGGGGTAAAACAATATGCTGTTCTTCCCCTCCTGTTTCTATCAAAACGTGAAGACACGAGGACACGTTTGTAAAAAACTATAACAAAACGTCATTTATACAAAAAGAACAGTTTACATTCATTTACATAAACAACGACTTTTGCTGAAACGTCTTGCGAAACACTATTGAGTGCTCATTTTCAAAATGAACTTGAAATTGCAAATGCAAATTAATAATTATCCGCTATTAATCATAACGTAGTCTGAGTTTGTTGTAGAGGTCCAAGTAGTAGATAAATCATATCGAGGGCTTGGCGTGAAACAGTTGTAACTAAAAACCTATTTTGAAAACCCTGGTTTAGGGGCAATTTTGACCCCTTTGTAAACAATGCAAATTTAGATGCCATCGCTCAGAACGAGCAATGGCACCTAAATTTCCATTGTTTACCAAGAAAAATTACTTAACGCTTATAAAGACTTTATGGCGAGGTGATTAACCTTGGTAAAAAAAATACCAATTTTAGTTACAACCGTTTCACGCCAAGCCCTCGATATACTTGTTTTCTTTCCCAGGACACTCCCTAAAAGAAATGGCGATGAAATGGTGACGCGACTGACGCAAAAGTCCAACGAAATATTTATCAGTTATGTGCATGAAGAGCAAGACTGGAGAAAGGCACGCGAAGAAAAACTTCGCCGCTTACGTGACGTCATGGCAACATGTGGTGACCCTTCTAATAGACCGGAACCGGAAACCGGTGTGGATTTCAAGACAGGTTTAACTGATGAAAAGAAAACGAAGAAAAGAAAGTTTAAAGATGGGGCAAACGAACCAGACAGCGTAAAGAGGAAGCTATCTTTGAAAGATAACATGTACTATGTCGAACAGCTACCACCTACCTTCAAAGTGAATGACAAAACAAGAAAGTATATGATATGTTTGTTTGAATGGTGTTTTACACCGCATTTAACAGTAGTTCCGTTATGTTACGGCGTTACCTGTGTTAATTTACCAGTATTACCGAACTCATTATCCTGACACGTATGCATTGGTCGTACTGCAAGCCCCGCAATCCTGAGCGCCAAGGAGGGAAGCGATTACTATCATTGTTAAAGTCTTTAGTATCACCCGACAGTGAATCGAACCCAGTTATCCCGCTTTCAATGCGTAACCAAGCTTGGTATGTTGAACTAAGTTATGAAGACCTTTCATGTGATTGCGTGTGGGGTCCCTATGGTCAAGGTCAAGGTCGCTGTTACTAAAATAAAAGAAACTGAATATGCTCACCTACGTTACAGAATATATTTTCTTAAGGTTGACATATTTTAAGCGAACAAGGTATGTAGAAAGAGTTTATGGAGACCTTTCATGGTATTGCATTTTGGGGCCCTCGGTTCAAGGTCAAGATCGCTGTTACTAAAAATATAAAACGGTTGAAACTGAATATCTTCAGTTAAGGTTAAAAGATTGTAACTAAACTTGGTTTGTAGATACAGTTCAATGATACCTTTTATGAGAGTGCGTTGTTGGCCCCTAGGGTCAAGGTCAAGGTTGCTTTTAGTAACAATTTAAAAAAAAGGTTGAAGCAGTATATCTTTAGTTACGGTTGTCATATTGTAACCAAACTTAGCATGTAGAAAGAATATATGGAGACCTTTCATGGACTTTTGTTTTGGAACCCTTGGGTCAAGGTCAAGGTCGCTGTTACTTAAGATAGAAAAAGAGGGTTGGAACTGAATATCTTTAGATACGGATAACATTTTGTAACTAAACTTAGTATGTAAAGAGAGTTTATTGAGACATTTCTATTGTTGCATTTTTGGACTCAATGGTCAAACTGAATATTTAAAGTTACGGTTTACATATTGCAACTGAACTTGGTATGTGGTAAGAATTTATGGAGACCTTTCATGGTATTGCACTTGGGGTCTCTAGGGTCAATGTCAAGGTCACTGTTACAAAAAATAGAAAAACCGTTGAAACTGAATATCTTAAGTTACAGTTGACACATTGTAACACAACTTGGTATGTAGAAAGAGTTTATCATGAGATTGCGCGTGAAGGTCAAGGTTTCTGTTACTAAACACAGAAAAACTGTTGAAACTGAATATATCTACCAAACTTGGTATGTAGAAAACATATTGTAACCAAACTGTGCATGTAGAAAGAGTCCTTTCATGGGATTGTATTTGGGGATCCTAGGGTAAAGGTGAAGGTCGCTGTTACTAAAAAAAAGAAACTGAATATCTTTAGTAACGGTCGACATATTGTAACTAAACTAGGTAAGTAGAAATAGTAAATGGATACCTTTCAAGGGATTGAATTTATCCATTTATTATAACATAACATGTTATGTAACTGTTTCTAAAATGGAAACATTCTACATTTGTCATATTCTTTAACACACACAACATTCAACAACGAAGCCTAATTATAATTCCCAAAATACAGGATGAAGTTCTTCTTTCCCACATTCACCACTTTTAATGTTCTTTGAATATCTCCAAATGACCTCGATGTCGACGGGTCTTAAAACCCCATTCATGCATTCATATATTTTATTTCAGGTTGTTTTTTAAGTCATGTATAATAATCCACGTGTTTACAGATGAGCCGTTCCGCGAGAAAGACAACATTGTGGACTCTGTGTAAAGTATCGACCCGAATTAGCCTAAGCATGCCTCGCAGGCTTACCAGGTCAGACACTGTTCGCCTCCTGTGGATTTTCTGTTTCAGGAGTCATTACTCTATACCTCTACCCCCCTCAGGCGGATAAGCCTGTTCGGACTGCGCATACTGATCTGTGTCGATACATTACGTAGAGTCTATCATGTTGGTTTTCTCGTGGAACGGCTCAGATATATCTCCCAGAATCATTTCCATGATGTATTTTGGTTAACAAAGTGTGATGCCATTTGGTCATAAAGACACACAAATATGTGTCCCGATTTCGAATAAGAAAATATATTTCTGTCAATTAAGGAGAAGCCCTTTACGAATATAAGGCCTTTGCAGAATATATTTCTTCATCCCTCTGCTAACTGTGCGTCCTTTTTGTCTAGATATTTTCTAAGTAGACTGCTCCAGATTTTGTTTTAGGTGGAAAGGATTAACAACTATGACTTTAATTATGGAAAGTTATGCCCCTTACAATACGTAAAAAAGCATTCAAATACTATTGACAATTGCTCTTCTATACGCAAAAAAGGATTTAAACATGATATACCTTACACCTTATATCTACACTGCTCTTGTTGACAACACTTCCCAATCCACTGTCGTTGAAATTACTTCCCCACCGTTTGCCATTGACTTTGTTTTCTATCCCAACACGGTTGGTGTGAATGTTCTAGAAAATAAAACCGTTATGAACATGTTCACTGGAACTATTTCCCACAGCATCATCAACAGAAACATGTGTTCCGAGTTAATTGGTCCAACACCTTCATTTGTTCTAGTGAGTCTAGACCGATGTTCGCGTTGCTGTCATAATAAAAGATGCATCTGTTGCATTTCATTTGTTATATGATTCAACCATGTGTTGAAATAGTAACATTAATAAAATGTTCATTGTTCATTGACTGTAAATAAAACTGATGTTAAAATGTTGTGTTAGTTGAAAAATTCCGTGAATATTGCGAAGCAAATGCAATGGGGAGTAAAGACAGCTTTATTTCATGTTGTAACAATTTATAGTTCCAACTCAGTTGTACCCCTTTTAAGTGAAAAATGTGTTAGATTAGAAATATGTCTTACTTTTGAGTGATATACCGGATCTTGTCCGGACGAGTTGTCGTTCAGGTGTTTAGTAATTTATCACTCAGGCCTTTGGCAATAATTGCATGGTAACATATGTCAGCACTTGAGGTTGTGTTTTATTCGTTCATTCAATGTGATGCAAAGATATTTACACATCCATATATGTTATCGTCTTCAGTTATTACTATTATCTTGTTGTTTCTGTCCTGAACTATTTCATCATCAGACAGCATGCATTACCTTTCCAGCAGTTTTATTGTGTCAACTTCGAAAACTGTTGCTCGTAATTACCTATAATGCTGAACCCTGTAAAAATTGTCCTTCAGTGTTCTGGCTGTTTTGACTTTTGAACTCTTACACTCCAAGTTAATTGATCAAAGCAAACGTCTTGAGTAACTTAACGGGGGCTTAGCGTGAAACGGTTGTAACTAAAATTGGTAATTTTTTACCAAGGTTAATCACCTCGCCATTAAGTTTTTAAAGCGTTAAATCATTTTTTTTGTGCAAACAATGAAAATTTAGGTGCCAATGCTCGTTCTGAGCAATGGCACCTAAATTGTCATTGTTTACAAAAGGGTCGAAATTGCCCCTAAACCAGGGTTTTCAAAATAGGTTTTAAGTTACAACTGTTTCACGCCAAGCCCTCGATAAGCATTACAAAATTCAAAGCAACCATATAAAAAGCATGATCACATAGAACATTCATCAAATCGGAAAACGGCTTTAACTTAAAATAAATGTATTTTTATTTTAAATGTATGTATTATTTTTATTTTAAAAAGTGAAGAGGAAAATAACAACAAAGCCTAAACCCTAAAGCTCTGTCAAATTTCACCGTTAGTGTTGTGATTTACAGTCTGTTTTTCGTAAACAGATCGTTTGCGGATGACATCCTTGAGCACAGTCTTTAGAGTAGATACTTTGCTACATGCTGGTGCATTTCGCTTTAATCGATCGCCGTTTTTATTGGGCCGGTTGTCGACAGACATCCGTTCCAGAGTAAACAAACTTCACATTTAATAACAGGTTTTTCGAAGTTACTACTTTCCCAACGACATAGACAGGCTGCGCCGAAACAAAAAGCTTCAAGCGGAGCAATTTTCAAGCCAAACAGATTATGTGATCAAAGCACTGAATGTACTATGGGTCAAAGCACTGAAGGTACTGACGGAACGGTTGTGTTGGTATTCGTAAATTAAGGTCAGACAGTTGGTTGCTTGTGTATGTACACAAGAGATATTTGTCAA
Source organism: Serripes groenlandicus (assembly GCA_031761405.1). Classification (NCBI taxonomy): domain Eukaryota; kingdom Metazoa; phylum Mollusca; class Bivalvia; order Cardiida; family Cardiidae; genus Serripes; species Serripes groenlandicus. The sequence goes on from JASEVX010001023.1 coordinate 12,323, forward strand.
ATACGATTGCCTTCATTTACCAATGAGGTAATTCACTTTGAAAAAGCAGTATCATTTTAGTATGCCTATGGGTTTTTGAATCGACTTTGTCAACCTTCAGACCAGATTCCATTATAACCACTGCCAAGTTCGCAACGCTGGTATGACGGGTGGGGTTGATAATCATACAAGGGAAGAAGAAAGCATGCTATTGTAGAATTGAGTGTGAAAATATATAGGGTGTAACATAATTGATAGTATTTAAAGGTAGAAAAAGACAACTTACGTAGTTTTCTTTGAAATTAGTATTAAACACGGTGACAGTAATGGTCCTATTTCGCTCACCTGTGTAACAGAACATAGATAGTTGTCCATGTAAATATAAGGAAATCAATCCCCTGATAACATTCAAAACAGTATACTTGCTTTTGATAATCTTTAAGATACAATTATGATGAGTGACCCTCTAATCTTCTTACCTGGCACAATCTATGTACTAAACGCTAGGTTTTTTGCAGCGAAATTTTGAAGTGATTTTGGATTTTAGCTATATGCATTTTGTTCTGAGCTATCTTTAGCCAATGGCTCAAAGGGATTATGAAGATTAATTTACACGATTATGTGCTATAAAATGTGACTTCTATAGTATCAATAAAGCTTCCTTGGAACTGATATGTTGACCTTGTTTTTAATCTCAGGTGATCTACACAAATACTCTGACAAAATGTCATTACGATTAGGTATTATATGTGACTCCATACCGTTAACAAAGTTTTCATTTGATTTCCTCCAGTGACCTCTTGTGTACATACACATGTAACCGCATGTCTTACCTTAATTTACGAATACCAACACAACCGTCGCACCAGTACTTTCAGTCCTTTTATTGTGTAGTGTTACCGCCACATTTATTGTCCTTTTATTATCTTTTGGGACAAATTATTGTATTATATTACGATATTTCCTGGGTAAGTTTCCAGTACCACTGGGCTATTTATCCTGGCGCCAGCGAGTCAGCAGTTATGCTTACCCCATAATCCTGAGCGCGAAGGGAACAAGCTTTTACTTCCGTGTTTAAAGAATTCTGTATGACCCGGTTGGGGGGGTTAACCCGAAGACCCCGCGTACCGCAAGGGGTAATTCTAGCACTACACGATCTTGGCGGTACAAATGATACAACTTTAAATGATTTCAATTATGAATGTAGGTCAGAAACTAGCAAATAAAGCAATTATTTCTTTGTAAACGAACAAGTTCCTTTATTTGTCAACGATCTTCAATTTTTAGAACATCATATGTCGGGTGAATATATAGTGATTTCGCTCTGACATGAATCAGATAGAAATATAGATATATAGATTTTATTCAGGAAAATTTTGATTAACAAAGTCAAATAGCAGATTAAAAAATATATATATATATATTGAAACAATCTAGATCATTTATACTATAAGACAAGGTCAAACACAGCAAATTCACAAATCAATTCCTATACATATTTGCAATATATTTCATTACACTATCACACAGGCAATGCAGTCTGGAAAAGCTGTACACACATGTCTAGGCAATCACGTGGTTTTTTTTGTATGGACTATTTGGTTAGTTTGTACCCAATTCCATCCGCGGACAGACTGGTCTACTTGGTATACTTTGACCATAAGAAGATAAAGATATGAAAGGAAATTCAGGAATGGCACCTGAATGCAGTCAAACCATCAAATTTTGAATGCCGTGACATGATATGGCAAAGACATTACCATCTTTGGTACTGTATGTATCATATACAATTTCGGAATGTGAATCCGCCATGTTGTATTTGAGCGTGATTTTGGCATATATTTGCACCAGCAAATGTTCAGGAATACAATAAATAATATAACTAATAATGGAAATCAAATAAGCTGTAACCATGTTATATATTCTAATAAAAAACTAACTAACGAAAATATAACAAGCAATGACTAAGAAAGCAATTAATATAATTTGACTTAAAATGCTGTCCGGGCAGGCTAATCCGGGCCGACACATTCCGTCTAAGGGTGATAGAGGTATAGAGTAATGATTCTTGACACAGAAATTCCACAGGAGTCGAAAAGTGTCTGTCAGGGTTAGCATGTTCGGAATGCTCAGGCTGATCTGGTTCCACAATGTTGGTTTTCTCGTGGAACGGCTCATATGTACTCTGGTATGCATTTCTAAGAGTCATAGTTCCTCCTCCTGTATTGTTTGTATCTTTGTGTGGTGTTTATCACCGCTTTCAACAAGTGTTTAGTGATATGAAAGGTAAGTAACACGTACTAATGGTGCATTCATCTGGACACCAGCGAGTCAGTCGCAGTACCATTTCCACTGCCTCATATGTGCATACTCACTTAATCAAAGCAAATGTTTCAACGCAAATGACAATTTAGTCATCACGATATTGTTTTTTTTTTTTTTTTTTTTTGCGGTTTTACGTTGATTAATGTGCGTGTAATAAAGAAGTCTTAACTACTGTTATACTGTTGGCGGCTCGTAGGAATAGCCAAACATATCAAAGTCAGGTTTGAATACACGTTGAATATCCTGTATCAACTCATAATTAACACCGCTGTAAGCGTTGGCCAAATAACGGCGCCTTTGTAATTTGTTTTTTTCTCTTGATAGTGGATGTCGATGTATAATTGTAAGTACTGTTTGTATTATTCTATTAACAGTCGTTTTCGTCAAATTCCCAATTTCTGTAAACATTTGCTCCGTCAATTGAATACTGTCATCTATGTAACCTTGTACTTGGAAAGCTTTCCATATTTGTTTCATGAGACCATAGTGCCCGATGCATCCAGGTTTCCGAAAGTCTGTACTTCCTACTTCCATGACTTCCTTAACAATTCCAGTTATGGTCCAGTTTGTACGCGATTCTTTCAATATTCGTTTTATTGCATCAGTTTTAACCTGCGACAATGTTAATGACTCAAGTAGATTTTGTATATCATTCGTGAACGTTTCTTGTTTTATGATATAGGTCGATGTCACTGAACAGGGTTTACAAATATAAAAAATAGGACTCCAGTGCGGATCCATTATGCCCTCTTCTGTTTGACGAACAACGTGTTTTAGAAAATCCTCAAACGTAACGTCAAATTTACATAATGCGCCTGCTCGTATGGGAGACGAAGCTACGGGGAGAGTTACGCGGTCAATGTACGCAGAGTAGAGACGGGAATACGGGTTACGAGCCACCGTTAACAATCTAGCATGTTTCCAATTAGGATCACTAAACTTAACTCTGTATTTTTCTAGCATGAAATGTAGGCCTACTCTGGACAGCGCTTGCAGCTGCTTTGACTTCTGTTCACCATCAATCAAAACAGAGAAGAAAAATTTAAAGAATGTCCCACCGGCCTTTCCGACTCCACAGTACGAAAGGTTATTTGTCTTTATGTGCAATATGATTGGTGTGTTGACTTTAAGTTGTCGTTTGGTTAAATTCTGAAAGTTTCCACATGCTAGGGACTTCTGGCTCAGTCTCATTGTCATATTATAAATTGAACTAGTTTTATTGGTCGTCTGCTGCATTGGTTGGCCCGCTCCCAGCATTGGTTGGCCCGCTCCAAGCAAACGTGCAAACGGACTCATCATAGCTTTGTGAAAAGAAGTTGCGGTGGGAACTGTAATGAAAGAAGTACAAAGACATGTTATTGTGTAGCGCGAAACAAACCTAAATGCTTCAGCTACCAGTATGATTAAGATCTATATTTGTAGGCCATAAGACACAGGCGCTTTCAAATAGTCTTCTGTCGAACTTAGTGAGTATTCAACGAGAGTTGTATCAATGTTATCAATATTTCAGTTTTATGGTTGATTTTACACACGAGCCGCATCTGGCCATGGGTGGTCGCGTGAGCCTGTACAAACGGAATGTACCAACAAATAAAATTATTGTCCCATGGGGGTTAACGCTTTCCCACCTATAGACGCATGTTGTCGTAATAGCAGCAGACGAATTTTGAAAACATTGTGGCTAAAGGTGAAATTGCTCATGATGATTGTTTTATTTAGCAATTAAGCGATCTTTTATTGAGATTTTTCAGGATTTTGTCAATATGATTTCAAAGTCGTCTGCTGCGGATGTGTTGTTAGTTGGAAAGGGTTAATGCAATATTACTTTGGTGATCCCAAAATGAAGATCTTAAATGATCACAAACTACAGCTTATATGTCTAAATTGCTTGACAAAATACACATTTGTGATGGGTGCTTGATAAGATAATCCTGATCATAACAACGTGTTTATCTGGGGTTGCTCCACTCTTACTGGACAATGCTGGCATACCGTCGTACATGCCTTGATGTAGTAATGGGGCATCATTATACCCGGAAGTTGATGGGACATGCATATAAATGTGCAAAATAGCAATGCTTTACTCAAACAAGTAACAGATTATTTGGATTTCACGAATAACTTTATTTCTATCATTGCCCAAGGAAAGGACATACTTGTTATACTTTGCAATTCAAGTAATGGAACTTGATCAGAATACTTAACTAATAACCCATGTGAAATGTGCAAAGTTTCAATTCCAGTCACTTAGTAGTTAAGAAGAAGTTCGGGTTGCATACACACTTTTAACATCAAATGAGCCGTTCCGCGAGAAAACTAACATTTTTGATTCTGGATTTCTGGATTCTGGATCCTAAGCATGTCGCGCAGGCTATCCCGGTCAGACATTTTCGCCTCCAGTGAATTTTTTGTTTCATTAATTAGTACTCTATACCTCTATTCACTTGAGACGGAATGTGTCGGCCCGGATTAGCCTGCGCGGACTGCAGTGTTGGTTTTTTCGTGGAACGGCTCAAATAATGATACAAACTTATAACACTACTGTTGATGTAGCAATCTGATAACTGTGAGGGAGGCATTTACCTATGGTTCATTACATGTCTAAGATCTGTTTTATCAACTCCGCTCAATTATACCTTATATGGCTACAGATAGGCGGACGGTAGACGCCAAACTAACGCCAAACCAATATCCCGCCACCTTAGGAGAGTGATAATAAATAAGTCGATCCATCCATTTTTTAATAATCATTAACTTTGAACATGTATTCGTCAGCATAAATCAGAAATCAAACCGAGGCAAGATCTTTCTTGGGTCATAAATTTTCTGAAATTTAAGAGATGGTGTATTGATTGAGTTAAGACCAGGGCCTTTTAATGATTTAACATGTGGTATACTGCTGGTATTTAGACAAAATAATTTATGGATGCACAACAACTAATTACATGGAGACCACAGTCAGCCTCTGCAATGACTACGATGTTAATGATTCAGACCAGGGTATTTCTGTTTTTGAAACGAAGGTTTATTGATTCAAACCAGGGTATTTCTGTTTTTGAAACGAAGGTTCATTGATTCAAACCAGGTTATTTCTGTATTTGAAACGATGGTTTATTAATTAAAACCAGGGTATTTCTGTGTTTAAAACGATGGTTTATTGACTCAAACCAGGGTATTTCTGTTTTTTAAAACGATGGTTTGTTAATTGCGATAGATGAGAGACAGTCTAAAAACGATTTTTAGTAGATTTGCGATAGCAAATTCTACTATAGTTACAAATGAGGTTTTGAAGTTATTTGATGTAAATGACTCAGAACACCCCCAAAAAAGTGCAAACAATTATAGACTGAATTACGGATGCATACATAAGCACAAGTCAAATATGTAAAATAAATTCCGCTTTTTTTAGATAACCAAATAAAGTTACAAGTCTCTGAATGTGTAAATAAAAACTAAATATCATATTAAGGTGTAATAAAGGACAAGGATATCACTACGCCCCACCCCACCCCAAGTGTGTACGACCACCTAAAGAAATAACACTTTGTAAATTGTAACCCTTTCACGTTTGTTTCCTCTAGTTAAAGAAAAAGTAATATTCCTTCTGAAACAGTAGATTTGTTTGTGATATTTGAATAGCATTTGTTTCCACTTGCAGATGCATTTGCTGCAGACAACTTTTGAAAGCATTGTGTCAAAAGGAGACATAAAAAGCAATATCCCCTTTTGTCACAATGTTTTCTATGCTATTCTGAACTATTCAGAAAAAGAAACCTGAGATATCATCCCTTACCCACATACAGACGACTTTTGGAAATATTGTGGCAAATGAAGAAATTGCGCAGTATATTTATATTAAACGGAGAATTTGCTGCGGCATCAGAAAGGGTGAAATTTGCGCATTTTTAAAAAATATTCTACTCTGAATTAGCTTTTCTGATACCAATATAATGTGGTAAAATGTTAACATTGGATAGTTATCTATAAATATAATCATATTGATTGGTTGTTAAACACGGCAATAGGCGATATAACAAAAGTAGCAATATGACAATTTTTTAAAAACTACATTCTTATGAAAGTGCTTGTCTGATTTCAAGATTATTTAGCAGAACTGTTCATTCAGTGACCATCTACATGTTTTAAGTCTGATTGATTGGTTGAAAGTCGTAAAAACCAGGTGGCATCTAAAAAGTCTTCAAATAACATCTCATATTTATCCACTGGACACACAATCAAGGAATATTCTTTTGGCGTCTTTTTCTTAATTATGTTCAAAGATATATGTAAACTCTTGTTTGTGCGGCATCTGAGAAAGGGAGTGAAATGCCAAATATTAAAAGATCCTTGTCCGATTCGAGTTATTTAGTAGAAACCTTCCTTCAAAGAGTCTCTCCAAAAAAAATTCAAGCCATATCGGTTGGTTGAAAAAAGGGGAGCGATGCGGTATTAAAGAAAGGCAAAATTACAACATTCTAAAACTCTATTCTCATGAAAGTGCTTGTCTTATTTTTTTGTTCGGTGACCCTCTTCATAAATATTTAAGCCATATTGACTTGTTGGAAGACATAGTTACCAAGGCGGCATCAAAGAAGGGGGTAAATTGAACTGTTATCATCAAATGATATCTCATCCTAATCCACTGAGAAAGTTCAACAAAACTTCATAGAAAGTGGAGATCCTAGCCAAAATAAAATTGCAAAAGAACATTTGTTATACCAGTAACTAAACTTTTGTATTCACAATGTTTTCCCTGAATTTGACCTATTTACCAAGTTTCGATCCTGACTTGTATTTGATAGAGATGAAGGTTCTGATGATTTTTCATAACCTTGTATGAAATATTTGCATCTGATGTGATCAAAAGATTTTTCTGTAGTGACAAGTCTTTGTGACCATATTACCCAGTTTTGAATCTGACTGAAATTGATGGAGATTATTGATGAGTCCATATGATGATTTGACCAAGAATTGATGGAGTGATATTACTGGTGAGCTTTCATGTGGCCTAGGGAGTATTCACAAAGTAATTTTTATTTAAACCATGATGTACAGTATGTATACAATATAATTTCAAAATAATGTAACTCTGTTTTTTTTTGTTATGCAATCTGTATTAAACATGCATTCTGACGCGCACCTTTGCCCGATTGGCTGATACATATAAAGTAATGGTATATAATTAGAACATCGTTTTCAAGTTAGAAACGTAGACAAAAACAGTGAGATTTCCCTGTGTGCATTTAATTGTTATTTGTCATTTCATTTTTTTTACAATCATCTTTAAAAAAAGATAAACGGCGATCAATATGAGAAATCCCTAAGAATGGAACATGCGCATATTATTTGACTTGAATATCAGAAAGGTTTTGTTAATAATCAAAACAATCAGTAATTTTTCATGAATTATAGAATCTGCGCAATAATGTTGTATATCTTAGAATTTGACAGCTCCTTGAATTGGTAATGCATTATAACCGTGGTACAGTAGGAACATTGTTCGATTAGAACATTGTTCTTTAAAAGATATAGAATCGGTAATCGAGTGTAGCTTGCGCGTTTTTTGTTTATCTCTTTCTTTTTAGAACCACGTGTCAGCCAAAATTATGTAAACTCTCAGAAACTGTTAATTACTAAACGGAAAGGATGGAATCAACTTGTTTATATCTTTATCCCAGTATCAACTACTAAATCATAACAGTAATCTATGTGTTTACCAAAGGCTAATCGGCAATCTCCATCCAGCTTCAGTTTCTATAAATAGATTATCAAGGCCGAGAATACCCCGTAACATGACTGGAGATTACGCGCGAGGCTCCCAATAGGTGTATAAATTTCAATTGACAATAAAATAACTGAAAACTTATCATGTTTCAAATATAATTAATATTTTGCTCTTAAATATTATATTTCATACGTTTTCGCTGATTTTTTTTTTTTTTTAACTGAATTTTTTTTTTTAAGGAAAACAATAAAAGGTTAGTATGCAGAACATTTCATTTTAAAACTTCACCTTATTAGTACCTCTCGTAGGATTTGCCAACTTAACTATGAACCAATCAAAGCGTTTCATTTCCTTTATTTCTTCGACACTATTTTTTTTTAAATACAGCATTTGATTGGTCTACAATCTATGCTCGCCAAATAGTTAACTCTGAAAGGCGAGGGTAAAGAAATACAAAGAATAAATAAATCTACAATCTAGATCATTTGTTTAACATCTATATCAAATCCCAGGATAATCAGCTTTCGCCAAATAAAAAATGCACACCGATACTTTCACAAATATCTGCGTACAGTCTGAAGCACCTCACTGTGTTGTAATCTCTGTGAGATACAGAGCTCGAGATAATTACTTGGGTCAAATATTGTTCACTCCCTAAAATAATCAAAGCGCTGAAGGCACTAAATTTGTTTGGGTATATAAAACTGTTCAAACATTTGCCTTTGCATAGATGTGTGATTTATAAACTATGCATTGTTTATAAATATTACAACTTCGGGTAAAAGAATAAATGACGCATCCGTTAAAATTAAATGCCATTTTAGTTGTCTATAAAAATAAATCATGAGACATACATGTGAATATTATATTTAATGTCCAAGTTTCAAAAGACATGTAAAACAAATGGATAACCATTATGGCCCCGACTCACTCATCTAAGTATTTAATAATTTTTGTTACAAAAAAAATCACCATTGACCAAGGGTTTTCTAAAATCTTACTCAAAAGCTTCCTGCTTAACAAGAGATTTTTCAAGTTTTCACTATAGCCATACAAGGCCAAATAGCCCTGCCCCCCTGGCGGCCATGTTTTTCGACCAATCAACATGGCTTGGAGGAATCTGATAGATGGTCTCCCAATGAACATTTCTACAAAAAGAATTGAAAATTGGCCAAAAACTTTCGGATGAGAAGATTTTTCAAGTTTTTACTATAGCCATATTAGGCAAAAAAGCCCCGACCGCTGGCGGCCATGTTTTTCGACCAATCAACTTGGCTGGAAGGGATCTGATAGAGGGTCACCCTAGGAACATTTCTACAAAATTATTTGAAAATCGGCCTGACACTTTTGGAGGAGAAGATTTTTTTGAGTTTACACTATAGCCATATAAGGCAAAAAAGCCCCGCTCCCTGGCGGCCAAGGAACACTGTAGCAACGTTAAATGTCGCACCAACGCTAAATGTCACACTTGACGTTTTATGTCACAAGGCTGACGCTGAACGTCGCAACCAACACTAAATGTCGCAAAACCTTCTGACGTTATATGTCGCATCTGTAACGCCAAATGTCGCAAAACAAGGTACTGCCGCTATATGTCGCAACATCAACGCTAAATGTCTCACTCCTTTATAAGCACTCTTTTGTAGTATTACTGTTTCACAATGTACAAATTACAATGTTTCATCTCACTCTGTCCCTTCTTGTTTTAGTTATAGCTCCTGAAGTAGTCATTTTTTTGCGACATATAACGTCAAGTACGACATATATACAAGATATATATGCACTCTCGTACTATCGATATGGATTCGCACACTTACGATAAGGACTCTCACACAAGCGATATGCACTCTTGTACTAACGATATGGATTCGCTCACTAACGATATTGATTCATACACTTACGATATCACGACTCTCACAAAAGCTGTATGCACTCTCGTACTAACGATAATGACTCGCACACTAACGATATGGACTCTAGTAATAGTGGTTCATCAGAATAACAGATTGCGCTTTGTGTTTATACATTCCTTGCGGGCCAATGACTGGCTCTTTCTGCGGATAGCCACATTTTGTGGCTGGTATACAATAGATGGAATATGGTATAAACGTCCAAGACATTATTTTTGTAAACACATGTACACGGACATACACTGTGACATAACGTTATAACATGTACAATTTTCTTAAGTTTTTTAAAACTGTAAAATTAAAGAAAATTGTACATGTTATAACGTAATGTAACAGTGTATGTCCGTGTACATGTGTTTTCAAAATGTTAATGCGTTCTATGGATAGCCACATATTGTAACTGGTATACAATTGTCTCTCTTGTCACAAACTGTATAAGCTAATACTGGAATAAAAACTGACACGGAATAAGTAACATGCTTTTTGTTGCCATTCCTTAACCTACTTATAAAAAAGTTTATAAATGTAGCACTTTAACATCCCGTAACTGATACCTTGAACGTTTATACCATATTCCATCTATTGTATACTAGCCACCAAATGTGGCTATCCGCAGATAGAGTAGAGCCAGGCATTGGCCCGCGAGGAATGTGTTAACACATCACGGATTGCCTGCACTAACCAACAGCCAGGTCCTGCTATTCATATAATTCTTCTAACACTAAAAGGCGACACAGATATATCACAGAACCGGCAAGGGTTGAGATACAACCGAGGCGGTTGTGTCTTGCTCACAATGTCTTTGAACAATCTATTCACCCGTTGAAGGGAGTATCGCGACGAAGGATTTTGTTTCGAACCAAGGTTAACAATAATATACCAAATCAACTGTGGTAGTTCTACATGGTGCTTTTGATGAACGTGTTTCGGTTTCCGTTTTAAATGTATCATTTCTCACAATCTGTTATTCTAATGAACCACTATTACTAGAGTCTATATCGTTAGTGTGCGAGTCATTATCGTTAGAACGAGAGTGCATATAGTTTTTGTGAGAGTCCATATCGTTAGTGTATAAATCAATATCGTAAGTGAGCGAATCCATATCAGTAGTACAAGAGTGCATATCGCTTGTGTGAGAGTCCTTATCGTAAGAGTGCGAATCCATATCGATAGTACGAGAGTGCATATATATTTTGACTATATGTCGCACTTGACGTTATATGTCGCAAGGCTGACGCTAATTGTCGCAAAAAATGACTACCTCAGGAGCCATAACTAAAAAAAGAAGGGACAGAGTCAGATGAAACATTGTAATATGTACATTGTGAAACAGTAATACTACAAAAGAGTGCTTATAAAAGAGTGCGACATTTAGCGTTGATGTTGCGACATATAGCGGCAGTACAATTTTTTGCGACATTTGGCGTTACAGATGCGACATATAACGTTAGAAGATTTTGCGACAGTTAGCGTTGGTTATTTACTTCGTGCTCAGGTGAGCTAAAAAAGAAACATCTATCCAAATGAAAGAGTAATTGAAATCATGCATTATAAAAGGATTAAATGCTCCAGAGAAAACCAATACCTGTGCCGTCCGAATTTTACTCTACAGTATACACCTAAGCTGGCCGCTGTTTCCTTTAAAGGGTGTTTAAGCTTGCCAAATCAATTAAGGATGCGTGACCATACACTGTTAATTACCATTGTCTACGAGTGTCATTCCAAACAAATTATAAATGTAACCCCTTTTCCCAATAAACCTATCATATACATGTATGTATTTGTAACTTGCCGGGATGTGTCGATACCGTCATGGTACAATGTGATATATGCACAAATTGGTTTCACAAATCTTGTGTTAATGCACCTGTGGATATTTCGACAACAGATGCGGACTTTAATTGTAACTTTTGTTAATTATTTGGCTATTATAATGATAAGATATGTGATTAAATTGGCAACATTTAAGTTTTTTACTTATAACAGCCTTCAAATACAAATTTGGTTTATACGACGGTAAAGAAAGGTTATTGGAATAAAGAAATTGTTTAAATAAGCAAATTTTCCTTTTCCCACAATGTTTTCAATATATGTTGCTTTTTACTGTTTACACAGCAAGAAAAAAACATTTAACTTATTTGTTATAGATTAGTATTATAGTTGCATATATATATAATTACTAGAAATAAATTAAGATTTAAAGTGTTGTATATATATATATACTTATTGTTTATTTGTTATTTAAATTGTTCTGCCCCTTCCAAGTACCCTACAGAATAGAATGTTGCATGGATCATTTGCCTCGTAGTATGGCACATGGAAAACTGTTGAAAGTTACAAAGTAGAAAATGAAGAGGCCCAACAATAACTAGAACTCATGACCCTTCAATCGAGTGTAAAGGAGAGGATATAATTGAAGCAAAACCTATGGCTAGTTACTAGCAACCTATTCTATTCTTGCAATGTTTTCAAATTTCGTCCGCTGCAGATGCGTCAAAAGACATTTACTTGTCGGAAAATCAATCCATCAATTCTCTTTATTGATATCTATAGATATGATATAAAGAGGAAAGTCGTTAAAACACTTTACAAAGAGATTCCATTTCAGCATGATCTCGATTTTTGGTTTATTCTATATCACTGATAAAAGCAATCAAACACATTATATATTTACAAAGAAAACCCCGGATATGATCATATGTAACAAATTATACACAGTTGCCCATCTTTAATTAAACATTTTTTACAACAAATCATAGCGTCCGCAGATTTGCTCTATATTCTATTGCGTCGGCATTTTCCCTCTATATTGCATTTGTCCGCATTTTCCCTCTATAATGTATTTGTCCGCAGATCGCGTCCGCACTTTAGACCCTCCCCCCATACCGTTGTATTTATAAATAGAATTCGACGATCACGATTTCTCTGCAAATGTGTTACTCTCATTTTAAATGCATTTTATGACGCACATATTTGTTTTTTTAATTCTTTATACTATATTTATATGGCCGACAAGGCACAAAGAAAATATTTTCAATTCTGTTTTTATCTACATTTTCAATGCGTGATTGAAAATTCAAATACCGTATCTGGAGCTTAAATCGGAAATAGTTCTCCCTGTAGCAGTTCACTCATTGAGATTTATAAATCTCTCCGCATTCATGTTTTAAAATACAATGTTTCATTTTATTTCGTAATTCTCTTTGAATATAAGAACCACATAAGAAAACAAAGACGATATAAATATATCATTATTTCAAAAATCGTGATACATTTGAAAAGTAAGAGCAAGTATTGAGTACTACTTTCACGCGTATGAAATTCATGGAATTTTAAATAAGACGAACGGCTTCAGAATTGCAGTTACTAAATTTGTTTGTTCCAAACAAATAAAAATTAAAAGCGAATCAATACAGGAAGCCCATCACCCAAAAGTAAGGAAGACTGAATTGTCAAAATGTGTTTAACTTATTTATTATGCTTCTTACTTCACCCATACACTTTCTATGTATCCATGTAACAGTTTAAACAGTAAATTAAAAACTCTGAACTTAAACGATATACAGTTCCTGTGTATCCATCAATACAAAATATTAAATTTAAGACAGAGAACTGCTCATCATAATGACAACATGTTGATGAATCTGCAGCAGGAAGCATTGTTAGAAAGCGACAAACTGCTTAATATAAGCATTTGGTCCTTATACTGCACTATTTTGAATTTACAATTTGTTTTAATAAACATTTTACTCATGTTTACAAATCTTGTTTAGTTATCCCCCTTTAACTATTTAAGTATACAATGCATTTCAAGACAAAATAAATTACTTTCCGGATTCATATCAAATCGATTTTATTTCTGTAAGTATATCAAAATGCCTATATTTGCCTTATAGTTTAAAATATTGTGATTTGATTTGGGGTCTATTCCATATGCAAGACCATTATATAATGTAATCAATTTTTCGCAAAACTTCAAATCTGTCCAAAATGATTGGTTAAAGAATTATTCATTGGTATGTGAAATAAATATTAAATAAAAGTGGTAAATCACTAAAGCTTGTTGAACTTTATTATTTGAGGGACACATTGTGTATTACTAGAGAAGAAAAGACAAAATACCTAACTTCATCACTCAAAATCAACCACGGGAACTCCCGTTTCCAAAGATCGATTGATTTTGCATAATGTTTTCTTTTAATTGGCTGTTGTTTATTTACCACGTCATCGATTAAAATTTTGATTCAAAATGTATTCTGCTATTACAGAGCTCTCTAGTTCTTCTATTTTTACATATTTTAATAATTGGTTGTGCAGACGGATCTTTTATGCCGGCGAAGAGACATTATTTTTGTATCAAATCACACCGGTGAAATGTCAAATTATACCAAGGTTAATTACTAGTCTCAATATATCGCAGTTACATATTGCATTGTAACGTCTCAAGTCCATCGTGATTTTGTTGTGAGACATGGGTGGGTGGGGTACCCAGTCGTTCAATAACACTAATGTCCGTCTATATTCCAGTGTAACAAATAAATGTAATACTTTTAAACTGATCTTACATCATATTTATATGTACTTATTTTACGAGGCACTCGATATTGCATTTAAAACGTTCAATTCATATGATATTTACTGCAATTATGTAAAATGTGCAGAGCCACGGCCATTTTGCTTGAGTACTAGCTGCGAGATTAACGCGAGATTTTTTTGAAAAACCACTAACTGTCATTGGCGGTACGCTGTGTGACACGTACGCGTATTTTTAAATAAATCGAGTTTTACAAACATGACCTTTGACAAGCAGAATTGTTTATTTGAATAAATTAATTATTAAACTTTATAGTTATTTTCTTTTATTATTTCGATTAAGTATTAAATCAAAGCACTGAAAGTGCTGACGGCCTGGGGGGCTGCAGGAAGGTTGGAGATGTAGGGAACATGTGAAAAGGAAATAACAATGCAGCGAGTCAGACAGTGACAGACAGAGACAGAGAATCAGACAGATAGAGAGACAGACATAGAGAGACAGACATAGAGAGACATACATATATAAGAGAGATAAAGAGAGAGAGAGAAAGAGATAGAGAGAGAGAGAGAGAGGAGAGAGAGATAGAGAGAGAGAGAGAGAGTAGAGAGAGAGAGAGAGACAAGAGAGGGAAATATACAGACATAGAGGGGAAAGAGACAGGACATAGAGGGGAAATAGACAGACTTAGAGAGAGAGAGAGGAGAGGAGAGAGAGAGAGAGAGAGAGAGAGAGAGTAGAGAGAGAGAGATGAGAGAGAGAGAGATGAGAGGAGAGCAGAAAGAGAAACAGACAGACAGAGAGACATACATAGAGAGACAGAGAGGGACATAGAGAAAGAGAAAGACATAGAGAGAGAGAGAGGAGAGAGAGTAGAGAGAGAGAGAGAGAGAGAGACATATAGAAGAGACAGACAAACATACATATAGAGAGAGAGAGGAGAGAGAGAGAGAGATGAGAGAGAGAGAGGCAGAAATAGACAAAGAGAGAGGGACATATGAGAAAGAGACAGACATAGAGAGAGAGACAGACAGACAGAATATACAAAGACAGACATACATAGCAGGAGAGAGAGAGAGAGAGAAAAGAGACAGAGAGAGGCAGAAAGAGACAAGAGAGAGAGAGAGGGGTAGAAAGAGACTGAGAGAGAGAGAGAGAGAGTGAGAGAGAGAGTAGAGAGAGAGAGAGCAGAAAGAGAGACAGAGAGAGAGATGGGACATAGAGAGACAGACATAGATAGACAGACTCTAGACAGACACATGAGTACCTGTAGGAGAGAGAGAAGAGAGAGAAGAGTAGAGAGAGAGAGAGAGAGAGAGGCAAGAGAGTCAAGCACAGACAGACAGACAGACAGACATGACATAAAGTGCAAGAGAGAGACAGAGGAGCGATACAGAAAGAGGAGAGTAGACATACAGACGACAGAGTGAGAGTGAGAGACAGACAGACCGTAGAGAGACAGATAGAGATACATACAGTAGGACTTACAGACATACAGAAAGAGTAGCGAGAGAAGACAGGACAGAGACAAGAAAGAGAGACATGACATATAGATTATAGAGAGAGAGACAGGGAGACATAGAGAGAGAGCAGGAGATAAGTCAGATATATACAGAGCAGAGAGAGACAGATAGAGAGAGAGACAGACATACAGAGAGGAGGAGAGAGACAGAAGATAGATAGAGAGAGAAAGATATATAACTGAGACAGTAGATGTGAGGACAGGACAGGACTAGACAGACAGAGAGAGAGAGAGGAGGAGAGAGATGAGAGAGAGAGAGAGAGAGAGGAGAGAGAGAGGGATATACATATATAGACATGAGTACAGGTAGAGAGACAGGACAGGAGAGAGACAGGAAAGAGAGGCATTACAGACATACATAAAAAGAGACAGACAGCGAGACAGACAGAGACGGACAGAGAAGAGTAAGAGAGAGAGAGAGAGGAGAGCAGAGAGAGAGAGAGAGAGAGAGAGACATATATAGAGACAGACAGAGAGAGTCAGACAGACAGACATACATACAGAGAGGACAGATAGAGAGAGGGAGCAATAACAGTGGAGAGAGAGAGAGAGAGAGAAAGATAGGAGTGAGAGAGAGAGAGTCAGACAGACATGACCAGACATACATGGACAGGACATGATTAGAGACATATAGAGAGAGAGGGACACTTACAGAGAGAGACAGACAGACAGAGAGACAGAGACAGACATACAGAGAGAGGACAGGGGAGGAGAGAGAGGACAGAGAGACATAGATCAGACATACAGGCAGAGAGAGACAAAGAGAGAGTCAGACAGACAGAGAGACAAGAGACAGAGAGACATACGGAGACAGACAGAGACTGACGAGAGGAGAGAGAGACAGTAGAGAGGACAGACAGTATACAGGACATACATGACCAGACATCAAGGAGAGACATGAGAGTTAGACAGAAAAGAGAGATATATATAGTAGGTGAGTGAGACAGACAGACATACCAGGACCTAGACATACAGACGAGAGGAGGAGACAGAGACAGACACAGGACACACAGGAATGAGAGGACAGACAGAGGAGAGGGAGATGATAGATCATTACAGACGAGGGTACAGAGGAGACAGAGAGGGGTAGACAGAGAGAGGTAGAGAGCATCAAGTAGAGACAGACATAGACAGATCATACAGAGAGAACAGAGCAGAGGACATGAGGAAAGAGACAGGGAGCAGACAGACAGCATGACAGACAGAGATACAGACGAGAGAGTGAGAGAGTGTAGGATGAG
>JASEVX010001024.1:0-29554 GCA_031761405.1 Serripes groenlandicus
TACTCATATCACTATAAAATGGGGATATGTCGAACTTCAAGGATGGTAAGGAGGTTTCTCATAACACTACATAATGAGGGTATGTGGAACTTCGAGGATGGTATCTCATATATTTACATAATGGGGGTATGTGGAACTTCAAGGATGGTATCTCATATTACTACATAATGGGGGTATGTGGAACTTCAAGGATGGTATCTCATATATCTACATAATGGGGGGGGGGGGGGGGGGGTGGGTATGTGGAACTTCAAGGAGGTTTCTCATAACACTACATAATGAGGGTATGTGGAACTTCGAGGATGGTATCTCATATATCTACATAATGGGGGTATGTGGAACTTCAAGGATGGTATCTCATATCACTACATAATGGGGGTATGTGGAACTTCAAGGATGGTATCTCATATATCTACATAATGGGGGTATGTGGAACTTCAAGGAGGTTACTCGTATCACTACATAATGGGGGTATGTGGAACTTCAAGGAGGTTACTCATATCACTACATAATGGGGGTATGAGGAACTTCAAGGATGGTATCTCATATCACTACATAATGGGGGTATGTAGAACTTCAAGGATGGTATCTCATATCACTACATAATGGGGGTATGAGGAACTTCAAGGAGGTTACTCATATCACTACATAATGGGGGTATGTGGAACTTCGAGGATGGTAAGAATTTACCTTGTTAACACTTTCCATCTTGCTGACGCAATTTGCCGCATCTTCAGATGAAGATTTCAGAAAACATTGTGACAAAAGGAGAAATTGCTCAACATGAGCAATTTCTACTTTTTGCCATAATGTTTTCAATACAATACTATAGTATTTTCTATACTAATCCTTTCATATTGAGAGTTTCCATAGTTTTTGCTAGATGTTTTCTAGTCGACTGCATTGTCCCTATAATATAATAGCATTCGCTATTAGATTTTTTTTTATTCTTTTCTAAGTCGTCTGCTGTAGATTTTTTTTGTATGTGGGTAAGGGTTAAGGGTTATAATGAATTACAATTAGATTCATTTTGTAAACGACGTGACTAATTCGATATATACTTTGAAGCTCCATTAACATTTTCCCTCAAACAGAAACACTTTGACGGCTCTACAGCAGACGTTTTTTGAAAATATTGTGACTAAAGGAGAATTTGCCCATAATGATTTTTTTTTTCCTTTTGCCACAATATTTTCAACTTCGTCAATGACCATACTTTCATTTACAGATACTTTTCATATTTTTGCCAAGACGTTTTCAAAGTCGTCTGCTGAAGTTTGTTGTATGTTGGAAAGGAAGCCATCAATGGTTCTACATTAAACCCGTGTTTGATTTGTCCACAGTATTTGTATATGGTATTGTGACGGTTATATTGGTCTATTTTGCGAAGGCTTTGCCAGGACCGGTAACTCAGGTACGGATAAAATACAACAACAACAGCAATATTTGTGTAATATTCGGATTACCTGCGGATTCCTTTCAAACCGTTTGTATATAATTTCATCGATACAGACGTGTTTCACGCGTAACGCAATAAGCCAATTTTAAAAACATTGTAGAGAAAGAATGGTTTCTCGTTCTCCAAATTATGTTATAAATCAGACTTTCCAATTTTTATAGATTCTATATTTCCCCGCTTATATTTAAGTTATATATAAACAGACAAATCTAAAATATCACAAAACAGTTTAAACTTAATTGTACCCCCCTCGTTTTATTGTATAATATAAGCACGTCCAGGGGGTATGTGTTCACGTCATTGCACGTAGGTTCAGATCAGTCTTTAAAACGATACACAAGTTGACAGAAACGTATAACAAACTTATGCAATTAACATATGAACAGTGTGGATCTTGATTGGATTGCGTAGGCTGATCTGGATCTACACCGTTCATAAAAAGCCAATATTTACTTACCATTTCTCCTGGAGGGGTTTACATGATATTCATGATAGTGGAAAGACATTGGGGCAACATCAGTGTCTCGTACCAAAGGTCCCGGGTTCGAAACCCGTGATGATCGGATTCTGCTTTTATAAATTTTCCACACAAAACGTCGCGAGTAGGCTACTGGTTTATGTCTCAAGGAAGCAGACATCGCGCGGGCTAAAAAACCAGTTTAAAGCTTGTTTCGCAATCGATGTAAAATAAATGAGTTTAAACTAAACTAAGAGTCAATCAGGATATAAGTAAAATACATTCTAGTAAAAAGCACAAGGGGTTGTGTCTTTCCAAGTGTAGATACAAATATGTCTGCATGTGTTATGTCAAACCGAAATGTATTGGTTATAAGAATCTTTTTAAACTTGCTCATTTTACATCGATTGCGAAACAAGCTTTCAGCTTATATTTTAAAATCACTCTCCATATCTGCTTCCTGGAGACTTGACTAGTACTCGCGCCGTTTGGGTGGAACAATTCCGAAGACAGAACCCGCTCATCACGGACTTTGAACCCGGTATAATATTGTACAAGAGGCCGACGCTCTACCACTGAGTTCCACACAAAGAAGCTTCTTGAACTCTGTAAACAAACGGGAACCAATTAAGATTCAGATCGCAAAGTTCAATCTATAGCTACACTGGTCGCTAAATGTCAAGTACGGTTGAATTTCTTACGTAGCAAGTCAAATACAACCTTGCAATCATCATAATTCAAGCCGCCAATGGGCTGTGAAATATATACAATTCCAATGATTTATGACAAACGATTAGATCTATATCGTAGGGCCGCCCCTCGGGTTTGATCCCCGGACGGGTCATACCAATGTTTTCTTTGTTTAAATTTGAAGTCATGCGGCGTGAAAAAACTTAACAAACACACTGTTTTGTGTGTGAAAAAGATATTCGGCATTTTGATTTGCATTCTGTTGAAACTGCTTTGTCAATTAGGTTATAAGTTGCATTATTCGATTTTGTAGTTGACCTAATTTTAGTCCTCTATCATGACTATTGAGTAAAAGTTTGTCTTTTGACTGATTTGTAAAATGTGTTATATTCTAGATGGCACTGACTGCTATTGGCGCAACTGGTGGACCTGTGGTTGGAATAATATTCCTTGGTGCTACATTTCCTCAGGCTAACTGGATTGTAGGTATCATGGCATGGAGTTTACCGTATTCGGGCATATCTTTCGATTAACCCTTTACTCACATACAAAACAATCTGCAGCATACGACATTAGCAAAATATGGAACACTTCAAATATCTGTTAATAAAAGTACAATGGTTGAATAAGAGTTGAAAACAGTTGCCAAAGTCGTCTACTGAAGCTGCGTGTTCATGTGGATAACGTAAACTTCAAAGAGGTAAAATTCTCAGCTCCGCATGCCAACTTAACATTAAACTACAGAACAAAGTATGGCTTTTGACCAATCTCATTGAAAACAAAACAAAAATGTTCGCTGTGCGTAAAATGGATCTGATGACACTGCATAAAAGGTCGACTCGAAATGACCCTATTCATTTAAATATTTATGAGCAGGTGCTCGTTTTTCTTTCAAATAAAATCGCATGATACAACCAGCTTTTAGTGCTGCTATAAAAATATATACAATCAGAACACTCGGGCTTCATCGCTTCTTTATTTATATGGGTTATTTCCCATGCTGATATCTAAGGATTTTGATTGACTGACGTAATGTTCAATCTGAGACAACCGTTAATATGCAGTCATCAGATCTATACAATCGTTTGTTACTGCAGCGAAGTTGAACCTTTGACCTGCCACTGTCAGTAATTAACCTCTGTATACTTTTATTGTGTTATTTCTGTAGCCGCGAATCCGCCGTGACTGAATCGTTAGTGTCGCAAATTTGAAACCGGGCGTCCCGGGTTCGATCCTCAATCGCGGCGCGCATGTAGAAGTGCCCTTTGACAAGGCACATTGTCTAGCCTAGTACTGGTTTGTTAACCCAGGGATCATGAATAAGAGAGCTATGCCGTCGCTCACTTGTTATATCATCATATCGTTAGTGTCGTCAGTTTTCGTATGACGTGGTATATGCAGGTTAACAATTCCCACCTGTAAGACGCAATAGCAGCAGACGACGTTTAAAAACAATGTGACAAAAGGAGAAATTGCTCATAATAAGCAAGTTCCCTCTTTTGCTACAATGTTTTAAACTCTATTCAACAAGTATACATTCATTTACAGAGAAATTCCAAATGTTTTTGCCTAGATAATTTCAAAGTCGTCTGAGACTTTAAAAATCAAAGCACTGTGGGACGGTACCCATTGTATGAGGGGAAAAAAGATGGTCAACTGTTCCACTTTTTGGAAAGTTACAACACAAGTCACATAATTTCAAAAAATGTAAACAAACAAGAGGCCCATGAGGGCCTATGCTCTACTGGTATGGTTCTTTGGTCATTTTCAATCCAGAGCATTGTATGTATGGTGAAGATCGGATAGTAAATGGAGGCTCTTTTGTGTTCACAAGCTGTATTATAGCAATTTTTTAAAATTTCATGGGCCATAATCCAGTCTTGCATGCGCGGATCTGGCTGGTTTTCAAAAGGAACCAAGCTCTCATCAATATTTAACTACTATCTAAGTTTGGTGAAGATCAGATAGTAAATGGAGCCTCTATTGTGTTCACATGCTCAATTATAGCAATTTGGACAATTTCAAGGGCCATAATCCAGTCATGCATGGGCAGATCTGGCTGGTTTTCGAAAGGAACCGAGCTCTCATGGATATCTAACTACTGTATAAGTTTGGTTGAGATACAATCAAAAAAGAAGACTGTATCGTGTTAACAAGAAATTGTTTACGGACGGACGGACGACGGACAAATCGCCACGACATAAGCCCTTCTGGCCTTTGGCCAGTAGAGCTAAAAAGCAGAAATGCATACAGTTCAAATATTTATTTGAGACAGGGTTAACCTGATTTTCTATAATTAAACTCTTGAACTATAGACGGTAGATACAGTTAGATAAACAAACACATTTGTGATAGGTAATTTATCACATGGATAAACTCTACAGCAGATGATTAGAAAATGTTTAACTAAAGATATTGGTAAATCTGTATTGATGAAACTAAAATTATTGACGTGTGAGGAAAACATTGAGCAAACTGTAGACATTGCTCATACCATCCATCTGTTGAAGATTAGACAACATGTGTCTCTAGTGTAGAAAGGGTAAAATAGTACCTGTAGCAAAGCTATTTATTATCTATAGTATCTAAAGAATCAACTTAATTTTAACACTCTTAGTAAAGAGTCACCCAAGGAACATTTGAGAGAAATGTGGTGACTAGAGTGTTTACAAGATATTTCTCAATATTGGCCTAGCGACCTAGCTTTTAACCAGACCATATTCGAACTTAGCCTAGATATCATCAAGATAAACATTCTGGTAAAGTTTCATCATGCTCGAGTTAAAAACATGGCTTCCAGAGCATTAACAAGATTTTTCTTAAATTTGATCAAGGGACCTAATTTTGACTCAACATGACCAATGTCTGAATTGGCCTGTATATCGTCAAGAAAAACTGTCTGACAAAGTTTCAAGCCGCTAAAGTCAAAATTGTGGTCTCTTAAGTGTTAAATCAAGATTGTCCTACAACTTGGCATGGTGACCTAATTTTTAACAAACATTACCCATATTCAAACTAAATATAATAAAAACAATCATTCTGACAAAGTTTCAGCATGCTCAAGCTAAAAGTGCAGCTTCCAGAGTCTTAACAAGATTTTCCTCCAACTTGGCTTAGTGCCCTAATGTTTTATCCAAAATAACCAATATTTGAAATTGGCCTATCATCAAGACAAAATGTCTGACAAGGTTACAACAAGAGGGCCATGAGGCCCTGGAATCGCTCACCTGAGAATGGGCTATTTAAGACTTAACTCTTTCAGCACCAATGGCAATATCATCAAGACAAACTTTCTGACAAAATTTCAAGCTGCTCATGTCAACAAGATGTTCCTTAAATTTGGCCTTGTGACCTAGTTTTTGACCGGACATGACCCATATTCGAACTTGGCCTAGATATCACTAAGACAAACATTCTGACAAAGTTTTAACATGCTCAAGCCAAAAATGCAGCTTCCAAAGTGTTAAATAGATTTTCATTAAATTTGGCCTAGTGACCTAGTTTTTGACCCGACATGACCCATATTCGAGCTTGGCCTAGATATCACCAAGACAAACTTTCAACATGCTAAAGTTTAAAATGTGGCTTCCAGTGTTAAAAAGATTTTCCTTTAATTTGGCCTAGTGACCTAGGTTTTGACCCGACATGACCTATATACGAACTTGGACTAGATATCACCAAGACAAACTTTCTGACAAAGTTTAAACATGCTCAAGCCAAAAATGCGGCTTCCAGAGTGTTTACAAGATTTTCATTAAATTTGGCCTAGTGACCTAGTTTTTGACCCGACATGACCCATATTCAAACTTGGCCGAGATATCACAGAGACAAACTTTCTGACAAAGCTTCAACATGCTAAAGTTTAAAAAATGTGGCTTCCAGAGTGTTAACAAGATTTTCCTTAATGGCCTAGTGACCTAGTTTTTGACCCGACATGACCCAGTTTCGAACTTGGCTTAGATTTGATAGAGATATATGTTCTGATAAACTTTCATGAAGATTGGATGCAAAATGTTGCCTCTAGAGTGTTAACAAGCAAATGTTGACGACGAACAAAAGGCAATCACAAAAACTCACCTTGAGCACTTTGTGCTCTGGTGAGCTAAAAATGCAGTGTCTGTAGTGTTAACAAGATTTTTCTACAGTGTTTGGCTAAGTGACCTAGTTCTTTACTGGATCTGACACATATTCGAACTTGGGCTAGATATCATACAAGCAAATATTCAAATAGGAAGTTTCAACATGCTCAAGTAAAACATGCGGCTTCCAGAGTGTTAACCCTTTCCCTCATATAGACGCTTTCTGGCGTTTCTGCAGCAGACGGCTTTTTGAAAACATAGTGACAAAAGAATAAATTGCTCAAAACGACAAAATATGTTCAAAGTCATCTGCTGCATAATTGTCGTATGAGGGAAAGGGTTAACTAGATTTTCCTTTAATTTGAGCAGTCTTGCGAGCAAACCAACATTGTGGACTCTGCGTAAAGTATTGATCCGGATCAGCCTAAGAATGCCACACAGGCTTACAAGGATAGACACATTTTACCTGTGGATTTGCATATTTAGTATACAATGAGAAGAAGGGTATTAGATGAACAAGTTTTCCAAGTCTCAAAGTATTAGGTAATAAAATAGTTTGATTGATTAATTGGGGTTTAACACCATTTACATCAATCTTTCAGTCATATCACGGCAGCCAGTTCAACTACTCATATGTTTCTTGGCTTTCTCATACCAGTACTTCACACACCATTCTTTCCAAGCAACTGGCTGCTTTTCCACATAGTCTGAAAGCCCATTGGTGGTAGTCACGTCAAATATCGGAAGGAATGTAGGCCAAGCTGGGATTCGAACTCACAACCCCTGGATTAACAGCCTGTGTCTCTGCTGACTGAGCTACGGTAAACTGAGTAATAAAATAGGAAACATGCTGTACCAAAGTGAGCTTGCAAAGATATTTTCAAAGTTGTCTGCTGAAGATTGGTTAAATTTGGGTAAAGTTTTTTTTAAAAAGAGCCTGTGATATTGTTTCCGTTCAAATATTTCTTCCAATACTTGAAGTTTGCCAAAAAAATCAACAGGTCAAAATGTACAGTTTTGTTAAAAAAATCGAACTTTTCTTCCCATTACTATGTTCAACAATTGAAAAATTGGGGACATATTTTGTCCATGAAAATTCTGTTGCATGATGAGTACATATCAACTTGAATATACATAGAAAAATATAGTAAACTGACCTTTGAATGTATATAGGCTGTAGACAATAATGATGCAACAGAAAATCTTTAAACTTTATGTCAGAAGTTAAATCTCATAATGTGCTTTTTCCTTTTGTGATCAATAATTTCATTGTGAAATTAATTCTTCTTATGTCCATGTACCAGTACTCTCTGGAATCTAGACAGAGAAAGCTTTGATCAGATTTAAAAAACAACAGGGCCATGATGGCCCTGGAATCGCTCCACCCGATTTTTCTTCTTCACTTTAGCTATATAAGCCCTGCCCCCTGGCAGTCATAGTTTCCGACCAATCAACGTGGCTTGAAGGAATCTGAAAGTGGGTCATCCAAGGAACATTTCTACAAAATTATTTGAAAATCGGCCTGACACTTTCGGAGGAGAAGATTTTTTAAGTTTTCACTATAGCCATATAAGGCAAAATAGCCCCGCCCCCCCCTGGCGGCCATGTTTTTCCGACCAATCAACTTGGCTTGAAGGAATCTGATAGAGGGTCATCCAAGGAACATTTCTACAACATTATTTGAAAATCAGCCCGACACTTTCGTCGGAGAAGATTTTTTAAGTTTTCACTTTGGCCCGCCCCCCCCCCCCCCCTGGCGGCCATGTTTTTCGACCAATCAACATGGCTGGAAGGAATCTGATAGAGGGTCACCCAAAATTAATTGAAAATCAGCCCGACACTTTCGGAGGAGAAGATTTTTTAAGTTTTCACTATAGCCATATAAGGCAAAATAGCCCGCCCCCCCCCTGGCGGCCATGTTTTTCGACCAATCAACATGGCTTGAAGGAATCTGATAGAGGGTCATCTAAGGAACATTTCTACAAAATTATTTGAAAATCTGCCAACCAGTTTGGGAGAAGAAGAATTTTGTTTGAAGTTTTTTCGGTTTCGTTGCCATGGAAACCAGAATATTGCATGGATCCCAAAAATTTGAAGGAATTCTGGTGAGGTCATTGAGAGGATGCTTTCTGTGAAGTTTCATCCAAATTGACCCACTGGTTACTGAGGAGAAGAAGTTGACGCACGCCGGAGGCCGGACAAAAGGCGATCACAATAACTCACCTTGAGCAAAGCTCAGGTGAGCTAACAAGAGGCCCATGAAGGCCTATGCTCTACTGGCATTGATCTGGCTTGTTTCAAAAGGAACCAATATGTCATCAATATTCAAATACCATCTAAGTTTGTTAAAGATCAGATAGTAAATGGAAGCTCTATTGTGTTCACAAGCTGTATTATAGCAATTTTGACAATTTCAAGGGCCATAATCCAGCCATGCATGGGTAGATCTGGCCGTTTTTTAGAAATGAACCAAACTCTCATGGATATCCAACTACTGTATAAGTTTGATTGAGATACAATCAAAAATAAGGACTGTATCATGTTAACAAGAATAATAAAATAAGAAAACATTCCTTAAATGAGCCTAAACAGTGTATACATACAATTGTACAATATATCAGAGACCTAAATAGAAATATATAAATTATAATGTATATATATATATGTCTCTGTATATATGTACGAAGTCTCCGAAGTCCTTCATATGCCACCCTTTTTAAATAATTAACAAATGTCAGATGATAAAACGGACAAGCGAATGTCTACAGGAATTGGGCTATTTTCAGACATACGTGTACATGAAATACATGTGAGCTTATTTTCATATCCGGTTACGATACAGCACAGGGCGAAAATAAAAATAAAAAAGTTTTCCACTCCAAATTACAGTTTAATTGACAGACCTACCGCGAACGTTTTACGGATTGATGACTAAATGAACATTTTAGGCGTGCACACATTTCCTTCCTGTCAGTCTTCCTCAATATAAAACTTCATGTGTCTTTTCTCCACAAAAACAATAACAATTTATCAGGGCAGCTTGTCAGATTTCTATTTTCATTTTGAAAGGAAGTTGCAAGTTCTCCTTCGCAGAGTTGTCGTTCCTTACCATCTTCTTTCAGTAAAATGAATCAATTAACTAGATAATTAGTTGGGAGAAAGTTTTTCATCGAAGCGTTTATGGTTAGAGGGGTAAGGCATTATTGTTAATACTACCAAACATCCACTTCTGATCAACAATGAAAATTGAAATTGTCACGTGATATCATCAAAATTGCCGTACTACGATTTTATATTAAACGAAATCTTAAGAAACATTTAACGTATGAATTTTAATAGTGTCAATATTATTTCGTTTCTAAAGATTAAATTCTTTATGATTGAAACATGTAAACAAGAGGCCCATGAGGGCCTATGCTCTACTGGTATGGTTCTTTGGTCATTGTCAATACAGAGCATGTATGTATGGTGAAGATCGGATAGTAAATGGAGGCTCTTTTGTGTTCACAAGCTGTATTATAGCAATTTTTACAATTTCATGGGCCATAATCCAGTCTTGCATGGGTGGATCTGGCTGGTTTTCAAAAGGAACCAAGCTCTCATCAATATTTAACTACTATCTAAGTTTGGTGAAGATCAGATAGTAAATGGAGCCTCTATTGTGTTCACATGCTCAATTATAGCAATTTGGACAATTTCAAGGGCCATAATCCAGTCTTGCATGGGCGGATCTGGCTGTTTTACGAAAGGAACCGAGCTCTCATGGTTATCTTACTACTGTATAAGTTTGGTTGAGATACAATCAAAAGTGAAGACTGTATCGTATTAACAAGCTCTTTTATAGCAATTTTGACCATTTCAAGGGCCATAATCCAGTCATGCATGGGCGGATCTGGCTGGTTTTCGAAAGGAACCGAGCTCTCATGGATATCTAACTACTGTATAAGTTTGGTTGAGATACAATCAAAAGTGAAGACTGTATCGTGTTAACAAGAAATTGTTTACGGACGCACGGACGGACGGACGGACGAATCGCCACGACATAAGCCCTTCTGGCCTTTGGCCAGTAGAGCTAAAAATAAATAAAATTGTCCCACACAATTTATTTTGAGGTTCCACGACATCAGCAGTCAATTCAATTTTGGACCATATTTGCCCATTCATTTTTTTCCTATTAAACTCGGGTAATAGCAAAAAACACACATTTATGATGATAAATTATTATTTTGTCCTTTAACCAGGTAAGAAGTCTTAACATTAACAATTAGTAAATACATGTAATAATTAGTAAATACATGTAATAATTAGTAAATACATCATCAAATAAGAGTTTATCACAACCCATTTGATATTACCACGAAAATCCATAACATATTTACAACAAGAGGGCCATGATGGCCCTGGAATCGCTCACCTGATTTTTTTTTTTCACTTTACCTATATAAGCCCTGCCCCATGGCAGCCATAGTTTCCGACCAATCAACTTAGCTTGAAGGAATCTGATAGAGGGTCACCCTAGGAACATTTCTACAAAATTATTTGAAAATCGGCCAGACACTTTTGGAGGAGAAGATTTTTTAAGTTTTCACTATAGCCATATAGTGCAAAATAGCCCTGCCCACTGGCGGCCATGTTTTTTGACCAATCAACATGGCTTGAAGGAATCTGAAAGTGGGTCATTCAAGGAACATTTCTACTAAATTATTTGAAAATCGGCCTGACACTTTCGGAGAAGAAGATTTTTTAAGTTTTCACTATAGCCATATAAGGCAAAATAGCCCCGCCCCCCTGGCGGCCATGTTTTTCGACCAATCAACTTGGCTTGAAGGAATCTGATAGAGGGTCATCCAAGGAACATTTCTACAAAATTATTTGAAAATCAGCCTGACACTTTCGGAGAAGATTTTTTAAGTTTTCACTTTGGCCATATAAGGCAAAATAGCCCCGCCCCCTGGCGGCCATGTTTTTTGACCAATCAACATGGCTTCAAGGAATCTGATAGAGGGTCACCCAAGGAACATTTCTACAAAATCATTTGGAAATCGGCCTGACACTTTCGGAGGAGAAGATTTTTTAAGTTTTCACTATAGCCATATAAGGCAAAATAGCCCCGCCCCCCTGGCGGCCATGTTTTTTGACCAATCAACATGGCTTGAAGGAATCTGGTAGAGGGTCATCCAAGGAACATTTTTACAAAATTATTTGAAAATCTGCCAACCAGTTTGGGAGAAGAAGAATTTTGAAGTTTTTTTCGTTTCGTTGCCATGGAAACAAGAATTCTGCATGGATCCCAAAAAAATTGAAGAAATTCTTGTGAGGTCATTAAGAGGATGCTTTCTGTGAAGTTTCATCCCAATTGACCCACTGGTTACTGAGGAGAAGATGTTGAAGATTTTTTAAGTTTATACTTTGGCCATATAAGGCAAAATAGCCCCCGCCCCCTGGCGGCCATGTTTTTCGACCAATCAACATTGCTTGAAGGAATCTGATAGAGGGTCACCCAAGGAACATTTCTACAAAATTATTTGAAAATCGGCCTGACACTTATGGAGGAGAAGATTTTTTAAGTTTTCATTATAGCCATAAAAGGCAAAATAGCCCCGCCCCCTGGCGGCCATGTTTTTTGACCAATCAACATGGCTTGAAGGAATCTGATAGAGGATCACCCAAGGAACATTTCTACAAAATTATTTGAAAATCGGCCTGACACTTTTGGAGGAGAAGATTTTTTAAGTTTGCACTATAGCCATATAAGGCAAAATAGCCCCTCCCCCCCTGGCGGCCATGTTTTTCGACCAATCAACATGGCTTGAAGGAATCTGATAGAGGGTCACCCAAGGAACATTTCTACAAAATTATTTGAAAATCAGCCTGACACTTTCGGAGGAGAAGATTTTTTAAGTTTTCACTATAGCCATATAAGGCAAAATAGCCCCGCCCCCCCCTGGCCGCCATGTTTTTCGACCAATCAACACGGCTTGAAGGAATCTGATAGAGGGTCATCCAAGGAACATTTCTACAAAATTATTTGAAAATCTGCCAACCAATTCGGGAGAAGAAGAATTTTGAAGTTTTTTAGGTTTCGTTGCCATGGAAACCAGAATTTTGCATGGATCCCAAAAATTTGAAGGAATTCTGGTGAGGTCATTGAGAGGATGCTTTCTGTGAAGTTTCATCCAAATTGACCCACTGGTTACTGAGGAGAAGAAGTTGACGCACGACGCACAACGCACGACGGACGCCGGACAAAAGGCGATCACAATAACTCACCTTGAGCAAAGCTCAGGTGAGCTAAAAACAGACATTGATGATACACATTACAAAACATAAATGAAATATTTACCAATTCGTCAATGACATAAACGAACTGTTTACAAGCTAGGCAAAGACATACATGAACTATTTACAAAACATAAACAAGAGGGCCATGATGGCCCTTGAATCGCTCACCTGATTTTTTATTTATTTTTCACTTTAGCTATATAAGCCTCGCCCCCTGGCAGCCAGTTTCCAACCAATCAACTTGGCTTGAAGGAATCTGATAGAGGGTCACCCTAGGAACATTTCTACAAAATTATTTGAAAGTCGGCCAGATACTTTTGGAGGAGAAGATTTTTTAAGTTTTCACTATAGCCATATATTGCAAAATAGCCCTGCCTACTGGCGGCCATGTTTTTTGACCAATCAACATGGCTTGAAGGAATCTGAAAGTGGGTCATCCAAGGAACATTTCTACAAAATTATTTGAAAATCGGGCCGACACTTTTGGAGAAGAAGATTTTTTAAGTTTGCACTATAGCCATATAAGGCAAAATAGCCCCACCCCCCCCCCCCCCCCCCCCCCCCCCCCCATGGCGGCCATGTTTTTCAACCAATCAACATGGCTTGAAGGAATCTGATAGAGGGTCACTTAAGAAACATTTCTACAAAATTATTTGAAAATCTGCCAACCAATTTGGGAGAAGAAGAATTTTGAAGTTTTTTCGGTTTCGTTGCCATGGAAACCAGAATTTTGCATGGATCCCAAAAATTTGAAGGAATTCTGGTGAGGTCAATGAGAGGATGCTTTCTGTGAAGTTTCATCCAAATTGACCCACTGGTTACTGAGGAGAAGATGTTGAAGATTTTTTAAGTTTTCACTTTGGCCATAAAAGGCAAAATAGCCCCGCCCCCTGGCGGCCATGTTTTTTGACCAATCAACATGGCTTGAAGGAATCTGATAGAGGATTACCCAAGGAACATTTCTACAAAATTATTTGAAAATCGGCCTGACACTTTTGGAGGAGAAGATTTTTTAAGTTTGCACTATAGCCATATAAGGCAAAATAGCCCCGCCCCCCCCCTGGCGGCCATGTTTTTCGACCAATCAACATGGCTTGAAGGAATCTGATAGAGGGTCACCCAAGGAACATTTCTACAAAATTATTTGAAAATCGGCCTTACACTTTCGGAGAAGATTTTTTAAGTTTTCACTATAGCCATATAAGGCAAAATAGCCCCGCCCCCCCTGGCGGCCATGTTTTTCGACCAATCAACACAGCTTGAAGGAATCTGATAGAGGGTCATCCAAGGAACATTTCTACAAAATTATTTGAAAATCTGCCAACCAATTTGGGAGAAGAAGAATTTTGAAGTTTTTTAGGTTTCGTTGCCATGGAAACCAGAATTTTTTATGGATCCCAAAAATTTGAAGGAATTCTGGTGAGGTCAATGAGAGGATGCTTTCTGTGAAGTTTCATCCAAATTGACCCACTGGTTACTGAGGAGAAGAAGTTGACGCACGACGCACGACGGACGCCGGACAAAAGGCGATCACAATAACTCACCTTGAGCAAAGCTCAGGTGAGCTAAAAACAACAACATTCATATGTACACTAATAAAAAGCATTTAAGCTAGTGGCAGGTGGGCGGGGAATTTTCTATCAAAGGTGACTTCTTGACCCGTCAGACACTTTTCGAACTGTGATGATTAGTATTATATTCTTCCTTTCCCTCATTATTATTCGAATCAACCAATCAAATGATCGTATTCTAAAAACATAACAATTATTGATTGGATATCTAAACAAACCATAAGCCAATGAAATGTATTATTACAACTAGATCTATAAAAAGGAAGAGGTACCGTAAAACATTTGATTGAATTAAAGAGCGAATAGTTTTCATAATCAAATATTTTTAATAACTAAAAATCTTCCTATTGCATCAAATGTAATGTGCTGCAATTTTACATTTGCCAGATTCATTCAGATTAAAAGATCTGAAGCTAACCGATTGTCTAGAGATATAAATTGTTAATGTTAACTAAAATAAATGTATGTTGAAGTTTGACTTCTTTACAATTTGTTCATCTTTTGTTTACTTAAATATTCAAGGTAGAAATGTTAACTAAAACTTTTTAAAGCAGAAATGTTTGAATTGTGTTTTTCTGTGAACTTCCAACGCAAATACTTCCCTCTTTGTCATTGTAAATTATACAACGTGGAGTTGAGATCCCATCTTTTTCATTCAATATGACTTGACCTTTAGAAAGGTCAGATGAGATCTCAAAAATAGTACTTGTACCCAGACTGCATACAAATACTCTACCATCTCTGTTAACAGTTAAATCTCTAGGGCTTTTCATATGCTCATGTGTAAAACATGCGGTAACTTTACCATCTAGAGTCATGCTAAGTACTTTGTTGTTGCCATGATCTGAGATGTAGAGAATATTTGTATTGGGATTGATGGCAATAGAAATATCACCAGTAAACAGTTCCTTACCATTTTTTTCTTCGCTATGTATGTCTTGTTTAACTGATCCATTCATATCTAGTATTAGTATCTGACCTTTGTTCCCATAAGATACAACTAATGAGTTGTTAAAGTATGCTATTCCCCTACATAAACTGCTTGTTTGTATTGTTTTCTGAACAGTGAATGTGTCAGACACGGACACAATCAGAATCGCTTTGGTATAGAATGATGTCACTGCTATTGTCTTCTCATTAATCCTTGTCAGTCCATAAAGTGTCACGCCCATTCTTATGTCCGATACAATAGTATTACTAATCATATCTACAAGTTGTATCTTGTAATTGTTATAATCAAGTAAAACTAGTCTGCTATCAGATAATCTTATCATGCCTGTGATTTCACAGGCAAATTTACCAGATTTCACATCAATATCTCGAAATTTGAATGGACATTTCCGAATCACCCCTAGGACGCCAGAAGAAAGTTCATCAGATGTATTTGTTGCTACAAAT
Organism: Serripes groenlandicus; assembly: GCA_031761405.1. Taxonomy (NCBI): domain Eukaryota; kingdom Metazoa; phylum Mollusca; class Bivalvia; order Cardiida; family Cardiidae; genus Serripes; species Serripes groenlandicus. The sequence continues at coordinate 15,937 of JASEVX010001024.1, forward strand.
CTGTATCTGGAGATTGTGTTGTCCATTTTGACAGAAGTCAAGCGTGCATTCAAAATGTTTTTCAGTGTCTTAATCTTCAATGTTAACAGTGCTGCTAATCGTTCATTACTAGTGCTAAAATTGTCAATGTCATTCATAAGACATGATATTTGTGGACCTAATGTTTCACAAGTGTTTTCAATGCTAGATATCATTTCTAAATCTTTGTCTCTAAATCTCCTCACACTTTGTATCACATCTAGATGGTATTTTTCAGCATTTGCTTTATTTTCTTTGGCAGTTTCCGTGTTCTCTTTCAATTCATTCTGGAGACTCTCCAGCTGATCTTTGATTTGCTTCAGTTCTTCGGAGCCACAACATATATCATCAATAGATTGAATCTCAGTACACTTTCTGTGATCAATCTGCTTGCATAATTTGCACAAAGCCTTGTCATGTGACTGACAATAGTGAGTCACTAATTGGAATTTATGCTCAGCACATATTTCTAGTTCATTTATCTGCACATGCTTGCTAACTGGCATGCTGGTTTTGCCATTGAGAACATGGCTTCTAGTTGCCCTTAATTTCCTGTGAGCAGTATAACAGACAGAACAAAGATATTCGTTACAATCAACACAGAATCCATCTGCATTGTTGTTTTCACCATCTTGGAGACAAAGGTCACAAAATACACTAACAGCCGTAGCATGTTGTTCAGCACATATTTCTAGTTCATTTATCTTCACAGGCTTGCTAACTGGCATGCTGGTTTTGTCATTGAGAACATGGCTTCTAGTTGTCCTTATTTTCCTGTGAGCAGTATAACAGACAGAACAGAGATATTCGTTACAATCAACACAGAATCCATCTGCATTGTTGTTTTCGCCATCTTGGAGACAAGGGTCACAAACTACACTAACAGTCGTAGCATGTTCTTCAACATCCTCTGTTGTAACTTCATCTGATTGTGATTCCTTTTCTGCCATGATTGTTAACTACTGCTGTTTCTTCTAACTTTTATATCGAACAGCTTTGGATTCAGCAAAACCAATTTGACTTTTTGATGGGCAAAGATTGTGTCTTGAAAAATAATGTGAACAAAATAGTTATTATATATAATAATGATATGAAAAAACTAAATCTAGTAAATTTAAAGTCTGCAATATAAGCAAAAACTATAATGCAAAATACTTTGTGTTCTACACACTATACTCAATGTATACAGACACCTATGGAACACCAAATCTACTTAATCTCCAAATATTTGCAGCTCTCTTCAAATAAATAGAAACCCCTTCAGATGACTTAAGGCCCCAAATTCAATTGTAAACAGCTCCTAATCATCTCATGTGAGGAGATATTCATATAATTTCAATGATTTGGAAAGCTCTCCAATACAATCGATTGATATCTTTAATTGAAAAGAATAAGGATAAGTATGCTTTTGTTAGATTGAACAGACATATAAAAACATGTATTTATATACGATTCATTTGCTTCTCCCATTTATTGAATTATGGCCGTCTTCAATTAATTCATTGCCTTCATTAATTGAATAGGACTAAAGAGTAATTATCTACGAACCATTTCCCACTAGCTGACACAGATGTCTGTTGTAGTGGTTAGTTCATAATCAATTCGACCTTTTGTCACAATGTTTACTTTGTCCAATAGTTATACTCACATTTATGGAGATTTTCCATATATTTGCCTACTTCATAATAGTCTGCTGCAGATTTGTTGTATGCGGAAAAAGTTAATTTCTTGCTAGCAAACTTAGTTCATGACATATCCACAAATAATGTTCTGCTCTCTCATTTAAATTATTTAAAAGCTGCAAATATCTTAGCTTCTGTTTCAATTTTCTATTTGTTATCACAATGACCTCATGACATGAATAACTTTATTGATAGTTTACTTGATTAAATGCTGATCACACTAAATGCATAATGTCAACATATGCTGTAGACATTTTAAATTCACTTTGTGAAAACAAAACATATTTACCTGCAAATGCCAACTGTTTCTGAATGTCAAGATTTACTGTTCTCAAAAAACCAAATCAAAATCACCTCTAAGAATAGAAAGCGAAAGCAGAAATCTTGATAGTCTTTTCGGTTAATTGTGCTGGATAACCTGAGTGAGTGCGCCACAAATAGATCAGTGACGTCAGTTATGTAGCGTATTGCAAATCAAAGGTGGTAATAAAGCTAAATTGTTATATTTTCTGTACAGAAACTTGGTTTAAATTGTAGTTTAATTATCAAATATCATAAAAGTACAAAAGAAGTACAAAATAACGTATCCAAAACTCTTTTCCCCCATTGAATTCGAATACAATTTAAATCGGATTCTTATGAATGTGTATTACTATTATATTTCGAAAACACTGTGACAAAAGGAGAAACAAGTATACAACTCTATTCAACAAGTATACATTCATTTACAGAGTAATTCCAAATGTTTTTAGTTATATGTTTTCAAAGTCGTCTGAGACTTTAAAACAAATGGTAGTAATCATGGTAATGGCTGCCCTGCTTGGCGCTCAGTGTTGAGGGGTTAGTATTACATTACAACTGACTGGCTGGTATCAGGATAAATGATAAGGTAGATTTACCCAGGAAAATAACGGATAAATTGTTGAAAGCAAAGTCGTCTGCTGCATATTTGTTGTATAGTGGAAAGGGGTAAAGTTTACAGCAGAAGTATATCGCCAGGTGACATCACTATATAGCCAGATGAAACTACGACGAGTATCAATAATATATGTGTATACGGTTCGAGACAACTGTGTACTCGCGATAACTCGAACTCGACCCACACATTATTTTGAGTTATCGCTGGATTTATTCTAAATTAATGTATGTTTTTTCAGCTTCGTAATTTATTTATACTTCATTTATATCACAGTTTTTACGTACGTTACACCAAGCTACAGTGTACTCTCGACAACTCGAAGACGAAAAAGATCCATAAATTAATTTGAGTTACCGTTGGATATAGGCCGAATTCATTTGTGTATTATCAGATTCATATAAATTATTTTGAGTTATTCCATACCTAATTTATACGTCCAATCGTAGACGCTCATTCGAATCATGTGACCGTACAATATATTTCCGTATCGGGACGCACATGCGTACAAAATAACCCGTATTCTTTTCGTATTGTACGATTCACGGGTCCCATGTTAAACCTATGATAAAGACCGAAGCGCGTGAAAAGGTTCCGAATGAAAGTCTGAATCGACAGGCGCTCTAGATAAAGCGTTACGATAAAGCTCCTGTTGTCACCGGATCATTATTGTCGTTTGCAAACAAGGAGTAACACTGAAACTAAAATATTATCCGCTTCTGAAATAGATGACTTTGTAATTGAACAGAAACCAAAAAACACTTTTTGTGTCAGAAATTATTTGAAGGTATAAAATAAAAAGGTCATTTAACATTATTCTGCACAATACAAAATATATTTTGGGGAAAAAGTCGAGGTATAGAATAAAAAGATCATTTAACAGTGTTCTGTACAATACGGAATATATTTGGACTCGTACACAGCTTGGAAAATCATATTGGACTCGCCTAGCGGCTCGTCCAATATGATTTTCCAAGCTGTGTACTCGTCCAATATGATTTTCCAAGCTGTGTACTCGTCCAAATATATATCCGTATTGTACAGAACACTGTTAAATAACCTATAATTATCGCTGGATTTATTCTAAATTAATGTATGTTTTTTCAGCTTCGTAATTTATTTATACTTCATTTATATCACAGTTTTTACGTACGTTACACCAAGCTACAGTGTACTCTCGACAACTCGAAGACGAAAAAGATCCATAAATTAATTCGAGTTATCGCTGGATATAGGCCGAATTCATTTGTGTATTATCAGATTCATTCATTTACACCTTTATACCACTGTTATGATGTTCGTTACACCAAGCTACAGTTGACTCGCAATTACTCAAAGTCGAAAGGGATTCATAAATTACTTTTGAGTTATCGACGTGTTCGAGTGATTGCTGAATATTTGCTGAATTCATTTATGTTTTATCAGAATCATTTTTCATTTACACGTATGTGTTTATAAAATGAAAAAAAATGAGTGACACTAATCATACAACACATCAGACGTTAAACAAGCATTCAGAACTGATGCTGTGCTGTTTTCAAAAGACAGAGGGATTGCGAGTCAATGCTTTTAAAACCATTCAAATGGTAAAATGTTATATATAGACAAATAAAAGAAGACACGTACATTTCAGACATAAACAAGAGCACTCGTCTGCTTTTTCTTAGTCGTAAAAGGAGTATTACTGAATAATTATTAAAGCTAGAGTTATGTGACTTGGTATAAACATGCGAATTGTTCCCAGGAACATGTGTACCAAGTTTCATTTGAAAATGTTGAAGAGACAAACTAAAAATGATGTTCAAACATTTTTTTTACAGGGCGCATTCATTGGTGGAGTTATCGCAAAAGCATTCAACATCTGGCTTGCAGTGAGCTTGCTCCTGTATGGGAACAGAACTCCAACACTACCGCTTAACCCGACAAGTGGGTGCTCGGTAAATGGAATAGCGTTCTTTAACACGATTCTGACAAATAGTGAATATAATTCAATCTATGGACACAACAAACACTCCTCTTGGTCTTACCACCACGTTAACAGATACCACATCAAGTTAATTGATTAACGTTTAAAGCGACTGAACTCCAGATACCCAACTGTCGAAAAAAAAAAAATTTCGATACTTTTTCCATCGCAAATTCTACCCTGTCAGTAACGGGGTAAGTATTTTTAAATAGGAAACCACTTCATCGGGACAATTGAAAACGACTCAAGTTCACTTTATTGATAAAAGACGATACATTTTCTACCCTGGTTTTACTTGGATAACATAAAGAATAACATTTAGGGCGAATTCGATTTTTTTTCTTTTATTTTTTTTCCGTGCGATGCTTTGAGTCAAATGTCGGAAATAATGGTGGTTGGGCAAGGATTTGAATTCACAACCCCTTTGGTCGCTACTGGCACACACACTAACGCGATATGAAGGTCCATTAAATTACTATTCTTATTATACCTCATGTGACTATGTAATGTTAATTTCGCATATACTCATCATGGGCAATTTCTAACTGTCTCATGCTAACAGTACGTTTTTGACCGGTTAACAGTATACTGTTACATGGCACGCGCGTTAAAATGTTGGTTATGCACGTGCATGACGTCATTTCAAACAATAACGTCACCTTTTAGATGCGCATGCCATGTAACAGTATACTGTTAACCGGTATATTCATATGTGTGTCACATTGTAGTAGATCTACCCATGTTCACCTCCCCTACAAAGGTACAGAATAAATTGAATAAACGTGTAATTTTGTTCGGTATAATAAAATAAGTATTGCATGGCTTCCATGGTGACAGTACATATTGTCACCCTGGAAGCCATGCAATATTTATATAGTTGCCTTGTCATAAGCAACACTTTCGGCGCATCAGCAACTAAGAATTGTAGAATAGTAGGACGATAATGGCAAAGTTACACATAATTATTTCATTTTCATTTTCTGACTTTATTTCTCAGAATCAATTACATGTATATGATTTACAGAAACATAATACATAATACAAACCCCAAGGCATTAGCGTTTTGTGTAGATTCAGATAGACCTGTCAAAAGAGCACATACAGTGTACATGTATATATCATAATATATAGATATGCAAATTAATCGTTGACAATAAAAGGTCAACGTTGTTTTGTTAGACGGTACATCTCAAAGGAACCATCCCACTATTACCCAACCTTTCTGTCAGATCCCAAATCTACACTGGCATTTGTCGATCATAATATTGTGTTTGGCTTGTCAGTCAGTTAAATTTACCGTGTGAACAAATTTCATTTATCAGCAGTTTTTCTCATTTCTGACGCGTGTTGTCATACCGCGGCGGTTTTAAGAGACTAATAGCGAAGGTTACCATGTCTTGATTTCCTTTGCTCAATACAAAAAGAGAAACACAAAACAAGACCACAGGCCACGCAACTATAAATGTCTTAAAACGTTTTCAATGCTCAGAAGTGAACTCTATGATCTAACTAAGACTTCTGATTGGTCAGTTTCGAAAATGAAATTGCTTCTGACCAGTCTGATTATTAAGCACAAAGCCTGAGCACAGAGAATAGGTCAATGTGAGACAAATCTTTGTACATTTTACCATTAACAGTATTGAAGGCAGCAGTTTCCACATACCCTTGTTTGACCTATCATATGCCTATTTAGGCATGGTGGGATTTCTAACATCTTTCATCATAGGGATTTTAGTCAGTCTAGTAACAGGTAGGTGACCTTTTACCGCTCACACATCTTCAAAAAGCTGCGACAAACGGAGAAATCACCAGCGTTTCTCCTTTTCCCATAATGTTTTCAACGATATTCAATAAATTTTATTTTCAGATGGAGATTTTCAATATTTAGCTATGTTTTCAAAGTGTTGTACAAAGTGTGAAACACATTGTTTAAGCTTCTTTATCAGACGATATTTAAGAATAACGTGGAAAAAGACAAAAACATCGCGAACCATGTGTATCCAATTCAACTTTGTTATTTCTTAATTGTACATATCCTTTGACATCTTAGGAAAAGCTCTTCCTCTTATTTATATAAAATGTTTTCCCATATAACCGACATTGTAAGCGCTCTTTGAAGACACAAATCATTTTTAAGATGCCTCGGATGAGTTCTACATACACTCGGTATCACCGGAGTCCTCGCCGTTCGCCTGGGTTAACCCGTTTCCATACAGACGCTTTCTGTCGACTCTGATGCACACATTTTGAGAACATTGTTGCAAAAAGAGAAATTACTTATATTGAGCAATTCCTCCTTTTGCCACGTACTGGTGTGAGAAAACCAGGAAATGCATGAGTAGGTGAACTGGCCGCCGTGATATAACTTAGAAATTAAAAACGGCGTTAAACCCCAATCAATCAATCCTTTTGCCACGATGCTTTCAACTGAACTTTTATAAAAAAGATATTTTCTTCCAAATGATTTCGAAGTCGTCTGCTGCAGATTTGTTGTATGCTGGAAAGGGTTAATAATAGCCGTAGATGCAACTTCTGATGATCAACTGGAATGCAGTCCCATATTCATATATTCAGGTATGAATCGAGACTATCCAACAGAGCTGGAATATATCTTTCCGTGCCTACGAGGATTCTGGCGGGCTGGCTATAAGGACGTGAACTCGCCTGCCACGTATAGGGTCATCAAGGTAAAACTAAAAATAAGTCCTGATGCAAACGCCTTTTCAGCAGATGATCACTGAAACATTGTGGAAAAAGGAGAAATTGCTCACAATGAGCAATTTATCCTTTTTCTACAATGTTTACAACTTTATTCAATTATTATACTCTCTTTTGCTGAGAGTTTGTGTTTTCAAAGCTGTAGATTCCTTGTTTGTGGGAAAGGATTAAACATTTTTCTGATGCAGACGAAATCATCGGAAGCCTCAAAGTTTGCAGCGAACGTCAACTTGTTTATATTTCATTCGATGACTATGAGGAGAGTCAAACCAAGCTCCTTGTTGGCCATCATTGCCAAGAAAAGAGCTGAGCCCCAGAATTTGGGGTCTTTATGCCTAAATGATATGCGAACAGTAAATCCTCAGGTTTAAATATAGATCATGTGAAGTTAAAAACTACGTCACTAGGCAACATTTAAGAACAATCCTGAGGACACTAGATTCCGCATTCTTGACTTGTTTAATCGAATAACTTCTTAACGTATCATTTATGAACATCTTAGGTTTTCGGGTGAACACTGCAGGGCCACCATGGCCCTTTTGTCTGGAACTAGTATGCAATAGGTCATGTAGTCATTTTCTATTATGTCTTTAACAATTTCAGATGTCAAAGGGCAGCGGCAGCAATAATGGATCACCAGTTCCAACAAAGATTAGTTCGCTAGATCTTAACTGGTACAAAAATGCGAAAGACGAAGAACTTCAGATGATGTACATACTTTGTGAATAAGAAAACAAGAGGGCCATGATGTCCCTGGAATCGCTCACCTGATTTTTTTTTTCACTTTAGCTATATAAGCCCCGCCCCCTGGCAGCCATAGTTTTCGACCAATCAACTTGGCCTGAAGGAATCTGATAGAGGGTCACCCTAGGAACATTTCTACAAAATTATTTGGAAATCTGCCTGACACTTTCGGAGGAGAAGATTTTTTAAGTTTTCACTATAGCCATATAATGCAATACAGCCCTGCCCACTGGCGGCCATGTTTTTCGACCAATCAACATGGCTTGAAGGAATCGGATAGTGGGTCACTTAAGGAACATTTCTACAAAATTATTTGAAAATCTGCCTGACACTTTTGGAGAAGAAGATTTTTTAAGTTTTCACTATAGCCATATAAGCCAAAATAGCCCCGCCCCTCCTGGCGGCCATGTTTTTCGACCATTCAACATGGCTTGAAGGAATCTGATAGTGGGTCATCCAAGGAACATTTCTATAAAATTATTTGAAAATCTACCAACCAGTTTGGGAGAAGAAATTTTTTTAAGTTTTCACTATAGCCATATAAGGCAAAATAGCCCCGCCCCCATGGCAGCCATGTTTTTCAACCAATCAACATGGCTTGAAGGAATCTGATAGAGGGTCATCCAAGGAACATTTCTACAAAATTATTTGAAAATCGGCCTGACACTTTCGGAGGAGAAGATTTTTTAAGTTTTCACTATAGCCATATAAGGCAAAATAGCCCTGCCCCCTGGCGGCCATGTTTTTCGACCAATCAATATGGCTTGAAGGAATCTGATAGAGGGTCATCCAAGGAACATTTCTACAAAATTATTTGAAACTCTGCCAACCAGTTCTGGAGAAGAAGATTTTTTAAAAAAAATTCATTTCGTTGCCATGGAAACCAGAATTATGCATTGATCCCAAAGATTTGAAGGAATTCTGGTGAGGTCAATGTGGGGATGCTTCCTGTGAAGTTTCATCCCAATTGACCCACTGGTTACTGAGGAGAAAAAGTTGACGGACGACGGACAAAAGGCCATCACAATAACTCACCCTGAGCACTTCGTGCACAGGTGAGCTAAAAACCCACAGCATGTACAAACAGAAATCATAGGTCATAAGTGTACTATACATTTTAATATTTAACAAAGGGTACTTAAAAACCATTGTAGAAAAGGAAGAAAAATGTTTGTATGTGGGTCTATTACAGAGAATGATCTGCAGGTTTAACCGTTGAAAACATACATCAAAATCTCTTGAAAATTAAGTACAGTCAAACCTGTGCTAAAGACCACCTTGGAATAGCGATTCCTTGTCTATAACAACCACAAATTTAGTTTCCCATTTACCGATTTTCTGCATAAATTACCCTGTATTTAAAGACCACCTGTGAATAAAGACCAGAATGTTGCCTTCCAATGGGTGGTCTTTATACACAGGTTTCCACTGTATATTTATTAAAAGAGGGTTAAAGGTACAGCACACCTCTACGTAAAAAAATGCAACAAACTGTTGTTTTTTTTCAATGACATTCCATTTTCACAATGGTGAAACATTTTAATTGGTTATAATCCTTAATTAATAATCAAATTTGAACAAAAGAATACCTATATGAATTTGCCGATGTATATCCTTATTGACCAATATTTCTATTCTATTTTTAGAACTATGGTTTAATTTTAGTCTGTTTTTCAACAAATGCCATTAAAGGCCTTTGCAAACAATGCAGATTCAGGTGAGACAGCTCGTAATGATTTGCATTGTTTGCCATTTAGACATTAACTTTTACCAAATTTCCTGTTGGACGAAACATGGTCTAGTTCACTTGTCATCACAGAAGAGTCGACTTTGTGAGTTCGGTCTTGAAAGAGTTAAGAAGAGGGAATTTGCCCCTCATCTCAAGCTGTGCACTCGAAGCCATACAGGACTTGTATATCTGGTCTTCAAACCTTATGATGTTCCGAGATTTTATCACCAAGAAAACGTTTAAAAAACTTCAGGTATTTTCATACAGCTTTTCACATTGTTCTTTGAGGAGTCCTGTGAAAACTTTGAAATGATGATTAAGCCCTTCTGTAATGTGTAATTTATACTTTGAGCCTAGAGCTCCCTCTTTCATAGCGCTGCCGTAAAATACTCGACCGATTCTGGAATGAAGCAGGGCCATAGTACACCTGAAATAAGTGAACGAAGGGTTTGTTTAAATAAAACACATGCTTTCATAAAACTATTATAAAAAGAAAAAGTAGGGAATTTGTTGATTTGAAATTCTGTCCAATCACCACTGGAAAAGGGGCAATAACTCTCAGGTTGGTGGTGTGGTGTTTTACGCCGATTTCAACAATTTTTCATTTATATCGGGGGGGCTTTCCTTGGTAAGTTACTAGTACTAATGGTCTTTTTATCCTGACACCAGTCAGTCCGTTGTAATGCTAACCCCGCAACCCCGAGTGTCAAGGAAGGCAGCCATTTATACCATTGTTAAAGGTGAAATGCAATGCAGAATTGTGTATATCAATTATAACCGTACGCTTATTCAGTAATTGTGTACAAATACATCGGAAAAATCCATTCCTCGGTATCTTTACTTAAATGGGCGCTATTAATGAAATACGCAACGTGATTTACTGTACTTTTTCATTTTTCCCAATAATCAAATTTCGCGCATGCGCAGTCCGCTCGTTACTGATGACGTCATTCGTTGACAACTCGACCATATCTGTAATGGAGACTAGTGAAATTATACAAGGTTTAGAAGAAACAGATGCGATTTCTGTATTAATTCCAGCAATTACGAGTGTTAAACCGTACCAAATTAAACCAAGAAGACCATTGACACCTATTTGTATCGTCCTTTTCGGAAATTCAATCTTCCAGCGATGAGAACGAGTACGATGAAAATGATCGTTTGGACAATACAAATTGGTAGGAAAATTTCTTGTTTTATTCAAAGCTGAAATCGCTTTCCTCCCATTCTTTGTTTTCAAATATCTTCAAAGTTACTTCGTTGGTTTATATATTTAGCCATTTCATTTGATCAAAACGATATTAACATATAACCAGAGACATATAAACATATGTTTTGATATGTCTCTGATATAACCGAACCGGCATTTTCGAAGTTGAACATTTCTACTAAAGCAGCAGTAAACTTTGGAGTCTTTTCAACAAAAAATGCAAGTAAATATGGTAAATGCTTTCAAAATATATAAGTACTATAACATAAATATAACTTTTTTTTATCGAAGTTGAAAACATAAGTGGGAAAATAGAAATAATTTGCCATGGGAAATTTCTTCTTTTCCAATAAATACAATATATCTACAACTTTTTTTCACAGGATGTACAGAAATGTAAGCTGCCGAAGGCTTACAAGATGGATATGGCATAGACTTGGAAGGAGTGTGCGGAAAGTCCTACCAGCCTATGCTGTGGAGAAGATCAGACAAAAGTGGCCCTCTGAGCAGTACACTGGATTTAAATATGCTAGAGACTATTCAATAATTATTGTTTTGACATATGACATATGACCAGTAAAAATATATATTGTTGTATTTACAATTCCATGTCTACATTGTTGCAAACTGTGAATGCATTGTTAAATATTTCCCACTTGCACCTGACTAATGAAGTCATTATGAAAAATTATGTTTTTCCTGAAAAAGGAGAACATTTCCCACAAAGATTAATTTTTCCTTTATTCATAGAGAATTTGCATAATTTACACAGATCTTGATGCTGTCTTCTGCTTCCGATTTTCAGTTTGCAGGACATGGTTAATTCTTTCCACTGCTCATGCCTATAATATATTGATAGCTACACTTGAAAACATTGTTTGCTTAATTAACCCTTTCCCATCTTTAGACGCTTTCTGACGCCTCTGCAGCAGACGACTTTTGAAAAAATTATTGCAAAAGTAGAAATTGCTCATGATTGGACAAAATATTTCAACTTTGTTTAACAGTCAACCCTTTCCCTCATACAACAATTCTGCAGCAGACGACTTTGAACATTTTTGTCAAAAAATAGAAAATCTCTATAATTGAATGGACAAAGTATGACTAAAAGTTGAAAACATTGTGGGAAAAGGAGAAATTGCAATTTCTTCTTTTGTCACTATGTTTTCAAAAAGCGTCAATATGAGGGAAAGGGTCAATCTATCTTTTATGAAAAGTTTTCAGGTTTATGTCACTTTCATTATACAGTTGTCTGCTGCAGATTTGTTGTATGTGAGGAAGGATTAAAATGAGCAATTTCTCCCTTTCCCAATATGCTTCGAGCTTCTAGACTAAAATATAAATTATATCAATTTGAGCAGTGTGCAGGGAAACTAATCTAAGTGTAGCTATCAAATTGTCACCCTTTACATCCTTCCTACATGAATCAATCAATATTAACAATGGTGACATCTACCTTGACTGTTTGTTGTTTATAGCAGAGCTAGATCAAACAGCACATTTGTTAAGACTGATCTTGAACTACATTACTCTCAAAAGTCAACATAGTTGGTTTTACTAGATTATGGATCATACTAAGAGTTGATTGCTCTTTCAGGAACTAAATTAAACATAAGGATTGATTTATTGTTTTGTGTTTTACGCCCTTTCATGATTTTTTCAATTATATCAAGGCATTTCCTCTGGGAGTAACCAGAACTACTAATAATTTAAAGTTTTGCGAATCTTGACTTGTGAGCTGATACAACAGCTTCTTTATTAACAGATGGGTATTTGTGACAGACAGGTTTGGGTGTGGACATCATTGCATCCTTCAAGTCTTCTCTGCATTCCTGATAGCTGTTGAGCGTTTTTCTCCTGTCCATAACTTCATCCATCAGCTTGTCGATGTAGTCTAAAATATAATGAAAATAAACAACTAATAACTAGTTTTTAAAAAATAATTTGATGGAGAAAGGAATATTTTGACACATTTTGTTATTGAAAACATGAGGTGGCACAAAACAGTAAAATATATGCAATTCTAAAGAGGTAGACAGGACCTATCATATCACAATGTGACCAGATGGCAGGGTGACTTATGTTATGTAACATTATGCAATCATTTCCTGTCGTGTTCAATGTGTGTTGGTTACATACTAAATAATTGGTTTTATAACCCTTTTAGTGTACATACAGGGACTTGGGCTAATTGGTAATTAAACTCTTCTTATATAACCCTTCTCAAAATTTAAAAATCTGCAGCAGACAAATTCGAAATAATTCTTGGCAATAAATTGTGCAAATATATATAATATTGTAATATTGTATTGTAATATGTACTTCTGATAAAAAAAAAGAAAGCAAAAAACATTTTTTAAAAGGAAAAAAGTGCTCATGAATCTTGACTATCAATTTCTTCTTTCTAATAAAATAAGTCTGCTGTTTTGTATGTTGGATAGGATTATGATTTATATAAAAATGTTCATGAATTTATAAGTTTTAAACAGAAAGGAATAAACAAGCATTTAATTACCCCAACCCAATATCTCTGCATATTCATAGTTGACACACTGTATAACAAATTGAAAATTGGGCTATTATAAACATAATCCAGTTATTATGGGGGAAATATAACTTTTTGAGTGTATCACAA
>JASEVX010001025.1:0-29518 GCA_031761405.1 Serripes groenlandicus
ATGTAACAGATATCTAACTTAAGAGTTAACATGCCTCTGAGTTATAACGTGTTAAGTGTGACACAAGAGCTTTGGAAGGAGAAGAGGTGAAGTCGAGTTCTCCTTCCCAGTTGAGTCAGAAGTCACTGACGAAAAAAAAACCGCGAGTATATAAACAAACTATACAAATAATGTCTAACAAGTTTAAAGATATTTAATTAATCGCGAGAATTAAGCATTTATGAAATTATAAAGAAAATAGTTTTCATGTATAGTCACAATATAGCGAAGCTAATACAATGAGTTGATCTTGAATTAACCAACTGTATGGGGAGGAACGGTTTTAAGTTTAGTAACAAACAAAGCAGAATATAATTTGGAAAACAAGAGGTGCCCATTGATAGCCCTCGAGAATCGCTCTACCGTAGATGAGATATGGGTTATATAAGACCTTTATCTCGTTTCACGAAGCGCAATGGCAACGTTATCAGCTAGACGAAATATCTCGATGACAAAATTTCAAGCTGCTGCAGAGTCTAAAAAATGCAGATCTCTATAGTGTTAACTAGATCTGTCTTTGCAATTTAGCCTACGTGACCTAGTTGTCCTAGACGTGACCCTCATAATTCGAAACTTTACCCTAGATTATCACTTAAGACAAAACTCATGTCTGAGAAAGAGTTTCACACATTGCTCAACCCAAAAAATGTCGGCTTCTCCAAAGTGTTTAATACAGACTTTCTCTTACCAATATTGGTCCTAGTGACCTAGTTCTTCTTGCAGCGGTCACCGTCTGACCTACATTTAAACTTAGCCTAGATATAGAACTAAGACAATCATTCCAACATAGTTTCATCTATGCTCAAGGCCAAAAAAGTGGCTTCCAAGTAGTTAACAAGATGGTTGCCTTACTATTTGAGCCTAGTGACCTAGTTTTTTTACCGGGACATGACCAATATTCAAACTCTTGGCCCTAGAATATCATCAAGACAAACTTTCTGAGAAAGTGTTGCAAACATGCTCAATAGTAAAGAATGCGGCTTCCAGAGTGTTAACAAGCTTTTCTTAAATTTGCCTATTGACCTAGTTTTGGACCGCGACATGATCTATATTCAAACTCGGCCAAGATATCACTAAGACAAGACATTCTGACAAAATGTTCAACATGTTTCAAGCCAAAAATACGGCTTCCAGAGTGCGTTAACACTTGGATCATTAAATTTGGCCTAGTGACCTAGTTTTTGACCTCGACATGACCCAGTTTCAAACTTGGCCTAGATAGTATCAGTCGAGACACAAACTTTCTGACAAAGTGTCAACATGCTCAAGTTTAAAATATGCCTTCCAGAGTGTTAACAAGATTTCGCTTAAATTTAGCCTAGTGACCTAGTTTTAGACCCGACATGACCTATATTCAAACCTTGGGCTAGATATCATAAGACAAAACATTCTGACAAAGTTTCAAACATGCTCAAGTCAAAAGAATGCGGCTTCCAGAGTGTTAACAAGACTTTTCAATAAATTGTTTGTCTAACCAAACAATTAAAACAGCAGCGTTAGCCTATGAGAACTCCGTCAAGAATCAATCTCATAAAAAAAGCTTAGCCTAATTAGTTGGGGAACACGTTATTAGAACACAAATTTAAATGTATCTAAAGTTTTGTAACAACTGTGTGAAAGATGTAGCATATTTGATTATGCTGTGCTTGCTTTAAATCAGTTTATACAATTTATTCAACCATATAGGCTGTTTTTTCAAATCAGAGCTTAGCTGAGAGATTTCTTTACAATAATTAATCGTGTGGGGTTTCTCCCTTTATTGATTACGTCTACCCGCATGGTACAAAATTAAAACCTATTCCATACTGACGCCGCGCTTCCACAGCGGCGTCAATGAATGATCAACATACTTCTGTTGTTGTTTTGGTGTAGATCTCTGCTGCCAAATGATTCATGAGCCCCTCAAATCCATGGGCAGCTGATACACATTGTAACGCTTTGTAAATATAAGCCATTATCGTTGCCAAATGTAAAAAGATGATTTCGTACCGGAAATCGGTTCTTGAACCAGCTTAGCATATGGTTTATTAGGCTTGTATGCATTCTAACTATTTCTCTAACTTCATTACTTCTAAATTCATTACTTCTTAACTTCATTACTTCTAACTTCATTACTTCTAACTTCATTACTCTAGATACCTCTAACTTCATTATTCGTAACGTTCATTACTTCTAACTTCATTACCTCTAACTTCAATACTTCTAACTTCATTACTTCTAAACGAATGTACTAATGCACCGAAGCACGTGGGTGGAAGTTAAATGTAATGAGGTTAGAAGTAAGCGGAAGTTAGAAGTATGGAAGGTAAGAAGTAAGGAAAGTTGGAAGTTAAAAGTTAGTGAAGCTAGAAATGTTGAAGTTAAGCTATGGAAGTTCAGAAGTCAGAAGTATTGAAGTAAGAAGTCTCCTCAGGGCTTCCATACAAGTGTGTATACAGATCTGTATGTCAATTATACAACCGAGAAGTGTAAGATATTTCTAAACGTGCATTGTGTTGACATTAGCAATGTACCCAATAACAGCCCGAACAATAAGGTATTTGTATGGAAAGCCCTGGAGGCGACTTCTTAATTCCAATACTTCTAAACTTCCATACTTCTAACTTCATTACTTCTACCACTTTCATTACTTCCTAACTTCATCACTTCTAACTTCTAACAGTCATTACTTCTAACTTCCAACTTCCTTACTCTATAAACTAGTAATGAAGTTAGAAGTGAATGTAGTTAGAAGTAATGAAGTTAGAAGTTAGAAGTGATGAAGTGTAGAGAGTTTTGGTATGTCTAGAAGTATGAAGTTAGAAGTAATGAAGATAGAAGTAATGACGTAGAAGTGTATGGAAGTTAGAAGTATGTGAAGTTTAGAAGTAATGAGGTTAGAAGTTAGAATTAATGAGGTTAGAAGTTAGAAGTGATGAAGTTAGAAATAATGAAGTTAGAAGTAAGGAAGTTGGAAGTAAGAAGTAATGAAGTTATCGAAGTGAGATGTAGTTAGAAGTAATGAAGTTAGAAGTTAGAAGTGCATGAAGTTAGAAGTAATGAAGTTAGAAGTTAATAAGGGATGAAGTTAGAAATAATGAAGTTAGAAGTATGGAAGTTTGAAGTATTGAATGTAGAAGTAAGGAAGTTGGAAGTTAGAAGTAATGAAGTTAGAAGTTAGAAGTGAATTGCAGTTAGAAGTAATGAAGTTATGAAGTTAGAAGTGATGAAGATAGACGTAATGAAGTTAGAAGTAAGGAAGTTGAAGGATAGAAGTAATGAAGTTAGAAGTTAGAGAGTGAATGTAGTTAGAAGTATGAAGTTTAGAAGTTAGAAGTAATGAAGTTAGAAGTTAGAAGAGAATGCAGTTAGAAGTAATGAAGTTAGAAATGATGAAGTTAGAAATAGAAGAGTTAGAAGTAAGGAAGTTGGAAGTAACGAAGTAATGAAGTTAGAAGTTAGAAGTGAATGTAGTTAGAAGTAATGAAGTTAGAAGTATATAAGTGATGAAGTTAGAAGTAATGAAGTTAGAAAGTTAAAAGGGATGAAGTTAGAAGACACTGAAGTTAGAAGTATGGAAATTAGAAGTATTGAAGTTAGAAGTAAGGAAGTTGGAAGTTAGAAGTAATGAAGTTAGAAGCTAGAAGTGAAGTGCAGTTAGAAGTAATGAAGTTAGAAGTTAGAAGTGATGAAGTTAGACGTAATGAAGTTAGAAGTAAGGAAGTTGGAAGTAGAAGTAATGGAAGTTAGAAGTTAGAAGTGAATGTAGTTAGAAGTAATGAAGTTAGAAGTTTAAAAGGGATGAAGTTAGAAATAATGATAGTTAGAAGTATGGAAGTTTGAACGTATTGAATGTAGAAGTAAGGAAGTTGGAAGTAGAAGTAATGAAGTTAGAAGTTAGAAGTGAATGCCAGTTAGAAGTAATGAAGTTAGAAGTTAGAAACTGATGAAGATAGACGTAATGAGTTAGAAGTAAGGAAGTTGGAAGTAAGAAGTAATGAAGTTAGAAGTTAGAAGTAAATGTAGTTAGAAGTAATGAAGTTAGAAGTTTAGAAGTAATGAAGTTAGAAGTTAGAAGTCAATTAAGTTAGAAGTATAGAAGTTAGAAGTATTGAAGTAAGAAGTCCCTCCAGGCTTCCATATATTTGTGACAAAGTGTGGTTAAAGATATGCATGTTAATCATACAACCTGATAATTAAGACATTTCTAAACATGTATTCTTGTTGACACTTAGCCGTGCACCAATAAAACAAACAGTAATGTATTTGTTGACAATGTGTGTATACATTATACAACCGGGAAGTTAAGACATTCGTCAAACGGTGCACTGTGTTGACATTAGCCGGGCACTTATAGACACCACAATAAGGTATTTGTGACCAGTTTGATTTAAATATATGCATGTCAATCTTACAACCTGGAAGTAAGATATTTCTAAACTTGCATTGTGTTTGAAATTAGCCGGGCACCTATAGAACCAACAAATACTGGTGATTTGTGAACTTGTGGATACAATATATGCATGTCAATCTTAACAACCTGGAAGTAAGATATTTCTGCAGAACTTGCATTGTGTTGAGACATTAGCTATGCACCAAGTAAACTCAATAGTCAAGGTATTTGTGACAAGTGTGTATAAATTATACAACCGGAAGTTAAGATATTTCTAAACTTGCATGTGTGTTGGACATTAGCCGGGCCACCCTATAGAACCAACACTAAGGTATTTGTGACAATTGTGGATAAATATATTGCATGTCAATCATACAACCTGGAAGTAAGATATATCTAAACGAATCACTGTGTTGACATTAGCTATGCACCAATAAACTCAATAGTAAGGTGATTTGCGACAAGTGTGGTTTAAATATCTGCAGTGTCAATCATACAACATATACTTAAGACATTTCTAAAACGTGCATTGTGTTGACATGAGCACACAACAGTTAGGCATTTTGTGACAAATCTGGAGTAAAGATTCTAGTTGTGAATCCGTACCATCTGATCCAGAAACTACACTATTTGTCAGTTTGTGGAAAAGTTTATGTGACAAATGTGTCATTAGTTCAGACTGCGTGAATGCGCAGTCCGACCAGGCTTTACAATGGTCGTAACTGACTATAGTTGTATTTTCTGTTGTGCGTCGCTACACTACTCAATATCATTTGAATATTTCTTTCATGGACACGATAGAAAATTGTTATTGGCATGAACTTATTCTACTTTGCATTATACAACGGGCATAACAAGATAGATTATCGAACAATTTCTCGGGTTTATACCAGCAACCGACAGTGTGATTTTCTTTTTCCCTCATGATTTAAAATTTCTATAATGATGTTAACAAATCAGACGCTATGATTATCATAGCAGTTCAACATGGTAATGGATGCTACATACTTTGTACAACAGAAGTAGGAACACAGTAATCGGCAAGATATTCGTCTAACCTATATAGTATATATATATGAGCCGTTACACGAGAAAAACCAACATTGTGGGACATTGCGTAAAGTTATCGATCCAGATCAGCCTAAACATACCTCGCAGGCTTACTCGGATTAACAACTTCGCCTACTGTAGATTTTCTGTTTCAGGAATCATTACTCTATACCTATATCCCCCTGAGACGGACTGTGTCGGCCAGGATCAGTCTGCGCGGACATGCGCAGGCTGATCTCGGGTCTATAAATATTACGACAAAGGCCCATACTGTTGGTTTTTCTCGTGGGACGGCTCAGTCATGTACTCTGATACAATGTAATGTCGTGCAGGATTGGTTACATAAAGACCACCGTGACCTAGTTGGGCTTGGAGTAATTCAATACTAGATTAAATTGTTTAACTGCAATATAAGAGGTTATGTTTAAAAGGAGTAGATATCGCGCCATATAGCGTGAGTATGGATATTTTTATTTTTAATTCTTTCGTAAACTGTTGATTGATTGATTGGGGATTAGACGCATCGCGTCATATCACGGCGGCCAGTGAACCGACTCATATGTTTCCTGGTTTTCGCACACCAGTACTCCACACAACAATCTTCCCAAGCATCTGGCTGCTTTTCCACATAGACTTAGCCCATTGGTGGAAGACGAAATGACGCGGAGTCGCAATGGACTTTTGTCAAAACGTCGGAAAGAAAGTTGGCCGAGCCGGATTCGAACTCACAACCCCTGGATTGACAGCCCGCGTCCGTTATCGACCGAGCTAACGGGACTCGACGCTTTCGTAAACTAACTCTGTTTTGTTGAAAATCAGCTGACCTCGGATACGTATATACATCATAGGTATACCAGATGCGTCACCCTCGAGAATTTTCACATAACCAAATCTCGATATATACACATACCAATATACTTTTCAAAATCCGAAAAAAAAAAAAAAAATCTGCAGCAAACGACTTAACAAATATTAATACTGTAAGCAATTTCTTGCATTTTTTTTGTCCCAATCTTTTTAAAAAGCGTCTGCTGCTGCAGAGGCGTCAGAAATCGTCTGTATATGGAAATGGTTTTCGACGGGTAAACCGAGTCACTTCAAGTAGATAAGTACGCTCATTCACGAGGGTATCGCATCTACCCTGTTTTCAGTTGCAGTAGGTCAATTGACTGTATTCATGTATCCGCGGTCAAATTCATTTTCACGATAAAATGTTCGAACTTGGACCGTGACATTATAACGTACATGCCAAAGTCTATAGATACCTTCACAAACACTTTTACTTGTATTGGCTATTAAAACATTACAAAACATAAATAAAAACATATCTTTGAAAACCTTTGTGTTATAACATGTATTAAAAAAATGTTTCAAAACATCCGGGATGGGGCAGTGAATGGTAATACTAACCTGTATAAACATGATTCGTTCAATTAGTGTGGTTATTTCATATTATATCATTGTATTTATAGAATATATGTGCACTCAATGTGCACAGACGATTGGGTTATATCGATTTATTTTTATAAATACATAAAATTAATTGAGCGCTTATAGCACTGATGACCCGTAATTGTATTAAGACTTATGTCAGTACCGTTACGGATTATCGTTTCTATTAAAAATTGCTTCAGTAGAATCCTTATATGTTAAAGCACATTGTCTTCAAAAGTACATCATACCTCCTACATTGCTTAGCAACTCTGGACTATTGATGTCCTGGTTCGGGGATGCAATAACTGCGTCGTGTACAAGCTGTAGCTTCGGCCTGCTCGAACGAGACAACAGCGGGTAAGGTGATGTGAACCTGATTTGAACAGCTTTGGCAAACTTGCACCTCTTCACATGGGGTTAATATATCAGATGACAATGCGGGGATTTTTAGTGGGTCCAGTCACAAGACGTCTTGTTGCATCTCAACAACGGGGTCACATTCACGTTTTGATTGGTTTTACCGCCGTTTTCAACAATTTGTCGGGGGATATCACGGCGGACAATTTTCAATAATTTGTCATGTGATAGCACATACTCATGTTTACTGACGTTCTTATACCAGCACTTAACACAACCTTTTCCAAGTAACTGACGAATGTCGCATCGACCTTTGTTAAACGTCGGAGAGAATGTTGGCCGAGATAGGGTTCGAACTCACAGCCGCTGAAGTGACAGTCCAGCAAAATGTTGACTACTCTGTGCCGTGGATCACTCGTCTCGTGTGTCGATGAAGAGCGCAGCAAGCTGCGAGAAGTATCGACATCTTGAACGCACATGGCGTCCTCTGGGTCACTTCATAGGCCACGTCTGTCTGAGGTTCGGCTTAGTTAGTCCTCTCGCGAGTCCCCTTTCGTTTCGTCCCGAGGAGAGAGAGAGAGAGAGAGAAGAGAGAGAGAGAGAGAGAGAGAGAGAGAGAGAGAGAGAGAGAGAGAGAGAGAGAGAGAGGACGAGAGAGAGAGGAGAGAGAGAGAGAGAGAGAGAGAGAGAGAGATGAGAGAGAGAGAGAGAGAGAGGAGAGAGAGAGAGAGAGAGAGAGAGAGAGAGAGAGAGAGTAGAGAGAGAGTGAGAGAGAGGAGAGAGAGAGAGAGAGAGAGAGAGAGAGAGAGAGAGAGAGAGAGAGAGAGATAGAGAAGAGAGATGAGAGAGAGAGAGAGAGAGAGAGAGAGAGAGGAGAGAGGACGAGAGAGAGAGAGAGAGAGAGAGAGAGAGATTCATGAGACTGTAGTTTACCTATTTAAATAAATAAATGTATCACTATACACGATCTCGTTTTACCTGTGTTTTCATCGTGGACAATTTGATGTAGCTGACCAGAGTGCTACAACCAGCGGTGCATGTACGGCGGAAACAGAGTAGTATCTTTTAGTCATCCTCGGTACCCAGGCTATTCATAAAATATATGATACCCTGGGCAAAATTGGCTGTAAACATCTCGTACTCATGAATAATTTATGAGGTGAAATGCAGCTGCTTGATTGGCCGCAGTGACACAAACCTCATGCGATACGAAAATTACAGTGTAGTTACACAGGAAATCGTGGTGCATGCTTTACGAAGTTTCGATAGCCAATTTGCCCAGGGGTACCATATATTTTATGAATAGCCTGGGTACCGAGGATGCTTTTAGTGGGTCCGAAAGAAAAAAATCCGTCGTCGTCGCCCGCCTGATCTAAGTGTTATCGAAACAAAGGTGTCGGGGTGTTTAGTGCTGCGTCCCTGTGCCGGTGCGGCTACAATTATTGTCAACACTTTAGTATATGTTAAACTGAGAGTCTCTTAACAATTTATAGTATTCATGTGTAGAATATTAAACATTTCGTTAAAGGTTAAACATTGGCTTGTTCTCAATTTGTTTTAACTGATAATGTTGTCATGGGTTCCCAACTTTGGAAGGGAATAACATTGTACCCTTTGTTTAGCGTGCTCAACACTCAATACATGTCCTTATTTATGGTAAGCGACATTTACTATTGACTAACACTTTGAAGCCCATGAATGTGTAGTCGTCCAGGTTTCTTCAAACCGGGATGGTTCAACGATCGACCACGCTTCGGGACAGCCCCGTTAAACAACGACACGAGAGGATCACTAACTAGTGACGTTTTAAAAGCGCAGCCGCTTCTCCGATGCCACAAGGCAAATGGCCCTAGGATTTCAGTGAGTACGGTTCATAATCGTCTGGGATATGTAAGACTACTAGACGAGGCAGTCCGTTCATCTGACATCACCATGTTAAACTTTTGAAGTTGGCACGTCACCACGCTGAATGGTACAGCAGAGATTGGAAGACATTTGTGTTACGAACGAATGGGAGTGTATTTTACAGGGAGCCGATGGCCAAGTTTAGAGTGTTGAAGCTCTCATGTAAATGGTGGGGCCTGCTCTGGCGGTGGACGCGTCGTCATTTGGGGGTGTAATTTCACATGGAGGCAAAAAGAAAGCATATATTCAATACGTAAGAACTTGAATGCTATCCTATGAAAGTATCTTACTTGCGTTGTCTTGCTAATTGACATGCTTACCAAACGCAGCACGTTCTAGCGGCAAATTACGACGAAATACCCGATTATCGGAAGAGCCTAGTGAGGAATTGTTAGGGTTTTGACCTAGATGTTAAACAAATGATCTAGATTGTAGACCAATCAAATGTTGTATTTAATGAATAATGTCGAAGAAATAAAGGAAATGAAACGTTTTGATTGGTTCATAGTTAAGTTGGCGATCCTACGAGGGGCACTAATAAGAGACGTTTTAAAATTAAATGTTCTGCATACTAACCTTTAATTGTTTTCATTAAGAAATAAATTTCAGTGAAAAAAATCAATGAAAACGTATAAAATATAATATTTAAGAGCAAAATATTAATTATTTTAGAAACATGATATGTTTTCAGTTATTTATCGTCAATTGAAACTTGTAAACCTCTTGGGAGCCTCGAGTAATCTCCTGTCATGTAACTTATTCTCGGCCTTGAACGGAACATTGTCAGTTTAGTATAATGGATGTTTACTTGGATTGTCAAGTGAAAGGTCTGTGGTTCGCTTCCCGGCAGAGGCGAGCTTTTTCTCTCTCTCATTCATATCAAAACCAAAGTATATATATGAACTAAAACATTTATAAATCAAATATTACATATTTAACGTTATTGTTTTCTGTCATTCTAATAAGTAAGATAAAATATCAAATAATATGCGCACGTTCCATTTCTTAGTGTTTTCTCATAATGATCGCCGTTTATCTTTTTTAAAAATATTTCTTGTTCCTCATATTTTCTCAAACAAAAACTCGGACGCCTGTGGAAAGACATATATGAGCATCCATGTTGTCCGAGTCAAAGTTACAATGTGTGTTTGTAGTTCCCTGAACGTTCCTCACGTATAAGTGAACCCAGCAGACCTATATCAGATTGTGCAATATCGCATGTTGATCTTAGTATATGTTTAAAAGTTCTGTTCCATAGAGAATATATATATCACAATGCAAACGCTCTATAATTTAATATTACGTCCATAGGCGTTCTTCAGGTTATATTTAACAAAAAGTACAAACTATGTTGCGTCCGTCTTGAAAGTTCATGTTCAATACTTTCAAAATTGACGCAACGTATTGTCTGATCTGTGTTTGATGTAACCTGAAGAAGGCCTATGGCCGAAATATTGAATTATAGAGAAATCTTAGTACACACAGGTCGAAATAGCATACTGATGTTCATTTTTTATTTTCTAGAGCACAAGGCAGTTTAATGCATGATGGCAGGGCGTGGTCTAAGTCCAGGTCCGGGAAGAAATATCGATTCCGAAGAGTGGGCGAAAATTAAAATGGTAAGAATGTAGCATTTCTATTTTGATGCGGCATGTTAGACGGAAGGAATGACTATTAGTAAGGAAAGAAGTGTTTTTGGAAGTATTCGTCCCCTTGGCGTTGATTTCTGTCCACTTACTTCCTCGAAGAAGTGTTTTTGGAAGTATTCGTCCCCTTGGCGTTGATTTCTGTCCACTTACTACCTCGAAGAAGTGTTTTTGGAAGTATTCGTCCCCTTGGCGTTGATTTCTGTCCACTTACTTCCTCGAAGAAGTGTTTTTGGAAGTATTCGTCCCCTTGGCGTTGATTTCTGTCCACTTACTTCCTCGAAGAAGTGTTTTTGGAAGTATTCGTCCCCTTGGCGTTGATTTCTGTCCACTTACTACCTCGAAGAAGTGTTTTTGGAAGTATTCGTCCCCTTGGCGTTGATTTCTGTCCACTTACTTCCTCGAAGAAGTGTTTTTGGAAGTATTCGTCCCCTTGGCGTTGATTTCTGTCCACTTACTTCCTCGAAGAAGTGTTTTTGGAAGTATTCGTCCCCTTGGCGTTGATTTCTGTCCACTTACTACCTCGAAGAAGTGTTTTTGGAAGTATTCGTTCCCTTGGTGTTGATTTCTGTCCACTTACTACCTCGAAGAAGTGTTTTTGGAAGTATTCGTTCCCTTGGTGTTGATTTCTGTCCACTTACTACCTCGAAGAACTGTTAATTTAAGATTCAATCTCACATTAAAACATGTTTGTAAAAGGAAGTTACGGTAATATGAGCCGTTCCGCGAGAAAACTAACATTGTAGACTCTGCATAAAGTATCGACCAGGATCAGCCTAACCATGCCGCGCAGGCTAACCCGGACAGACACTTTTCGCCTCCTGTGGATTTTCTGTTTCAAGAATCGTTACTCTATACCTCTATCTCCCTGAGACAAAATGTATCGGCCCGATTCATTCTGCGCGGACTGCGCAAGATGATCTGGATTGATTCATTATGCAGAGTCCAAAATGTTAAATTTCTCGTGGAACAGCTCATATGTCAATCATTAGTAAAGCATTTCGTACGGTAGACCCCATTAGAAGGTAGATCAAAGAGTTTAAAGTAATTTCTTCTGCACAAAAAGGTGTTTACTAAATGTCTGCTGTGACTGCATGTCAAGATCAGAGTGTGTGTTCTCACAGGACAATATGGATCTGCTGTTATCACACGTGCCATACTCACAATTTTATCAGAAAAAAAATATGTAAAAAAGTCTTCGAAGTAATTTTTTAAAAACAATTACTGTTTCCCACTTGCAAACGACTTCTGAAAATAGTGTGACAAATGGATAAGTACTCATATAAACAAATTCCTTCTCATTTCACCACAAAGTTTTCAACTCTTTCCAAGAGTAGACCTTATATTTTTATTTACTGTCCTCAGTAGTTCTATAACCATACACCTTTTTAGGATATCTGAACGGAGATTTCTTAATCTAAATTGAGTGTTCGTAATTCTTGGTCAACTCTCGAACGCTAGTTTAAACTTATTTACTTTACATCGTTTCGATTGCGAAACAAGCTTTCAGCTATATTTATCACGCTCGATGTTTGCTTCCTGGAGACTTAACCAGTTTGTGTGGAAAAATCCCAAAGTCAGAACTCGCTCATCACGGGACTAGAACCCGGCACCTTTGGTAGGAGCGGCCGACGCTCTAACTTTGCACCACTGTCTACTACAGTGGCACACGTTTTATCTACTTTTCAGTGTCGGCGGTTCCAGGAACTGTTTCACGGTCGTTTCACTAATCAGCAAACCGGAGTCATTCTGAGGCAAAACGGATGGGACTTGGGAGCAGCTCTTGTGTTCACTCTATCAAGTACGAATTTATTACTAAAACGTCGGAAATATGATTTTCTATGCTAGTTTATAGACATGGTATTGAGTTAGTGAGTTTATAGGAATGACATTGAGTTTAACTAGTCTAGTATATATATATATTAATTAAATTAGGTAGCTAGTATATACATGTATAACTATTGAGTATTGTACAGGATGTTTCATAAAATATGTTAGAATTAAAAAGAACTAAAACTTAATTCAGTCTAATATATTAACTCAAACGTTTTCAGGTATACAATAAAGTTTTGTTAAATATGAATAAAGTGCGGAAATTTGTTGAAACCCATTGCATTTCCAAAATGGCGCCGTCCAAGGGCAGAAGTTATTCTTGATTTTGATTTGCATACAGTGTCATATCGACATTTTTCACCGCGTTAGCGTCAAGTCTCCCAGACAAATTACTAAATTTTCCTGATTTCGTTGATTAACGTATTCACTGGATTGCGTGAATTCTTGTTATTTAGGGTAAGGCCCCGGGGTAGCAAGTTCCAATCACGTAGCTAGGGTATTGGGTAAAAAACTGAATCCATCGGTCAGAGGATATATAAAGTTGAAATGCTCATTCTATTTACACGAACTGGTTTTACAAGATGTTTAATCGGTACTATTGCTGTGTTATATTGTCCTTAACAAAAGAGTATAAGACGACTCAGTTTGTTCTTTACCTTTAAATTTCAATTTTAATTATGACACATTTAAGTCATGTTGTGGTTTGAAGTAGTGTATATAGTGGAACGTTTTTGAACAGATTCTTGTTTATCTTTCCTTGAGGTATCACATACTGAGGACGCGGTGTGGATCACATACTGAGGACGCGTATTCTCAAATTGGTCTGATAATTCCCTTGTTATCATGTTATTCAACGTCTTGTGAGCATGCGTGTAGAGCTGAATCTTTCATTCATAGTCAAAATATTACTACTGGTTTGAATCTCATTCCACATTTAGAGATCATTTCTCCTTTTGTAGTCATTTTCTGAGAATATTTCCCGATAGCAAACGCAGTCATTGGCGAGTAACCTTATATTTGAATATATGATTTCTGATATGCCGTTTAAATGGTCTAGGAATTATAACAGTCCAAGTTCAGTTCCCTGTGGGACTCCTGCCTGCATTGTTGAAAAATCAGATGTTTCGCTATTTATCACAACTCTTCTTTTTCCTTTTACTAAGACAGAACTAATCCAGTTTCAGATGTAAGATTTTAGTCCATATTTATTTTCAGTATGTTCATATTGCACTGTATCAAAAGCATTTTCGAAGTCACGTATGAAAATGTCCACTTGTTCATTACAATCTAAAGAATAAGCCCATTCATTTATCAATGTAGTTAGTTGAGTTTTGCAGCTATGAACTTTTCTAAAAGCATGCTGTCGGCTATTTAGTATGTTTTTATCATCGCAATGTTTCATCAAGTTGGAACAAAAAATGTGTTCAAGCATTTAACAACAGATGCAGGTCAGTGAGACAGGCCGGCAGTTACTTGGAACTAAATTTAACAAACTTTTGAAACATTGGACAGATGTCAGACACCTTTCAGTCTTCTGAGATTATGCCGACTTCAATCGACTGTTTATTCAGATGAGCTAGGACCTCAGTAATGTTGAAGCCGAGTTTCTTTAACAATTTGGGAAGCAGTGAGTCAGATCCCATGGCATTTTAAGATGTTTTCAAATCCTTTACGGGTTACAACGATACCGTCCGTTTTTCGTCTATCTGTAAGTGATAATGGAACAGATCTGTATATATTTTGAAGCATTTTCACCAATAACAGTCATACTGACAATGCAAAAAATGTATCCAGATCAAAAGAAAGTTAACAAGATGCAGTTACATAGAAAAGTAAAACGATTTGAACAACCAGAGATAGTTATTTACAGAAGACATGGCAACGTTGATCGCCCGAAATCTGTCCGAACTTCAGAAAGCATTGAGGAGCTAAGGCAAGTTAAGGAAGAATTCCCATTGAAAGCAGTTAGTAGAGTGCTAGGTAACATTAAACACAGAGCAAGTCCATCAAGTGTTTACAGAATGTTGAAATATGAATTAAAGCTAAAACCTTACAATGGTCCCATTATGTAACATTTGAAAGAATCTGATATCCAGAGACGCCTGCAATTTGCGACATGGATGAAAGATCATTCTGAAATAACCGACAGACATAGGTTCTCAGACAAAACACTTTTTATTTAAATGCTCAATTTAACAAACGTAACTGTCGCTTTTGGGGATATGAAAAACAAAGTATGTATAAAGAAAAAGCTCATTTGTTCCGTTATCTTTCGAGGACGAAAGAGGACAAGTTGAGATTAGCAATAGTATAAGATATTTGAACGTTTCGAAGAAGAAATTATTAGCTGTGCTGAAACGAAAATACGTTAACAATATAATGCATGGATTTAACAAGACGAAGAAACTCCCCATACATCGATGTAGAATATCGCATTGCTTACAAAATATTTTGGAATCAGTTCATTTCCTTCAGAACAGAAAACGAATAGCCTCCGCATTTCCCAGCTCTCAGGTCATTGAACTATTATATTAGGGGATATTTAAATGATCGTGTGTGTAATGTGCTCCAACATCACTAAACGAACTGAAACACGCAATTTGAAGAGAATTTAGGAACATTTGTACCGAATCATGTAAAGCTGAACTCTCAAACTTCAAGACAGGTTTTAAAGTATTTTATAAAAGTGACATTTAAAACGAATTAATTTTAGATTCAAGTTATTTTGATAATGGTATGTTGTTTTATATCAAATAAAACTTCATTCTCTCAACTCTTAGCTGTTAGGTTTTGTTTATTTGTACGCAATACTTTATTCAAAGAGATAAATCATGAAATGGTAATATATATAATGAAACAGCCTGTATGACGAAATAACATTGAATTAGCTAGTATATATACATGGTGTTAACCTAACAAGTTTATTAGAAATGGTTTTGCATTTGCCAGTATACATACGTTGATTTATGTCAGCTTGTGCACGGAAATGATATTGAGTTACATGTAGACATGTATAAAGAAATAGTTTAGTTTGGTCGAACTTTATATCTTTGCCGTCATGTTACAATCCTCATAAGTTTTAAGATTATCAGACAATGCTCATAGAACGAAGCCGTTAAAAAAACCATGCGACTTCAAGAAATTAGCAACCACTTTTATTTGTTTCAATTATATCGCTGCGTTTCCTGGGTAAATAACCAGTTTCATTTATCTCGACACCAGTAAGACAGTCGTAATGATAATCATTCAGGAGTGCTACGATGGAAGCCATTACAACTATTTTTACAGTGTTTCTTACATATCTTACCCATCTGTGTATCTAACCCACGTCCTACCGCTTCGAGGCGGCCGCTCTACCACTACACTAGCTAGAGCAACCTTCAAACAAAGCATCCGTCGCGAGAATATAATGTGATTGGTATCGTCAATCATCAAAAGACCATGAATGTCAATTTACCTATGCTTCGCCTCTGTTTGTCTATCAACATATTAATGTCAAAGTTGGGAGCCGCGTAGATGCCCTTGTTTATAGAAGTTTCCAGAGTGTTTCAAATATCTAAGGAAAACGATGAATAGTGGGGCGAATGTATTGCGATGAGAAAAGTTACTGATTTGATTGATCTATTTTTCAACATAAGACGTTTTCAAAAACAGAACCAAGAGATGATAATTAGGCAATCAGGAATATGAGCAATAACTATCGTCTAGTTTAATATGCAGATGAGGTAGTTAAATCCGAGTTGGATGACCGAAACTAGTTATATTCCTTGGTCATTCCCTTGTTGTCACATGGTAATATATTTCGCCTGATGCCGGATGTCAGGATAAATATACCAGTAGTACTGGTGATTTAACCAGAACACGTCCATTATTTAATTGAAATACTATTGAAGACCGCGCAATACCATTAACGCCAGACTGATAGGAAAGATATTTTCCGGACAATAACACAGTATGAAATGGCAATAACTCGGTTATTTGCTCAAATAGAGTTATGGTTCTTTTACACTGTTCTCTCTCTCATTGTGACTTACCATTGGATGAAGTTTTATTAAATTCCATCTAGTAGTTTTCTAGTTATTCATCGGACAAAAACACAATAAAAAAGAGAAATGACTCTGAAATTAGCTAAAATAGAGATAAGGTTCTTTTAAATTCCATCCTGTAGTTTTAAAGTTATTCACCGGACAAGAAAAAAAGTAAGGAAGGGTAATAACTAGCTAACATAGAGTTATGGCTATTGTGCACTGTACTTCCTCTCTGTGTGCTCTACCATTGTATGACGTTTTATCAAATTCCATCTTGTAGTTTTAAAGTTAGTCTCTGGACAAGAAAAGAGTAAGAAAGGGCAATGAAATGGAATGCAAGTTAATGTCCGGACAAGAAAAAGTTAACTAGGGCAATTACTATGTAATTGGCTCAAATAGTACACTGCACTGCCTCTCATTGTGATTTACAATTGTATGCAGTTTTATTAGATTCCATCTAGAAGTTTTCAAGTTATCGGGACAAGAAAAAGTAACAAAGGGCAATAACTCTGTCATTAGCAAAAATAGAGTTATGGTTCCTGTACAATGCACTTCCTTTCACTGTGTTGTATCATTGTAAGAAGTTTCATTAAATTCCATCTAGTAGTTTTAAAGTTATTCTCTGGACAAGAAAAACGTAAAAAGGACAATTAGTCTGTAATTAGCTAAAATAGAGTTATGGTTCTCATACACTACACTTCTTCTCATTGTGCTCTACCATTGTATGAAGTTTTATTAAATTCCATCCGTTAGTTTTAAAGATATTCTCAGGACAAGAAAACAGTAAGAAAGGGCAATGAAAGTTATTCTCCGGACAAGAAAAAAGTAAGAAAGAGCAATAACTATGATATTAGCTGAAATAGAGGGTGACTCCAATATACATTTTTCAAAAGCGTTTTGTGCTATTAAGGCGCCAAATTGTGATTTAAATGAATTCTTGAAGATTTGACATGTTTTAAACCCAAAGCGTTACGTTGTTTCCAGGTGAGCCTGAAGCTATTACAGAATTGCTAAGACAAGTAGACGAGGCAGATGTAAGTTATGAATTCAGATCCCTTAATTTATTTTTTGTTGTAAATGTACACTTGGACAACTTTGGTATACTGATTACAAAAACAAAAAAAATCTATATTAAAATATGTTGACAAAGTGGGTGCCTATACAGTGTTCAATGTGACCGTGTGATCTAGTTTTCAACCATAAAATAGACTTGATGTTCACAAGGGTTTCTAAATCATTTATTATGCCACATGACCCTGTTTTGATATTTGATAGAGATGTATGTTCTAATGTACCATCATAATGATTTGACATTAAATGTAGCGTCTAGAGTGTTCGATAAGTAATTGAGATTAACCATTGATTAAAGGGAAATTTGAAAAGGCTTAAAAAAGGGCTTTCTCCCTGTCCATGTAATTTAAAACTAGAATGTGTCGACTTAACAAATTCAAAAGAACACTTTGGTGATCTTACCGTCTGTAATTTCCCTATGGTGGTTACCATTTCCTTAGAGTTTGTTTTAATAACATCTATTCAAACATGCCATAGCTATCATATGGCACTGATGACGCCAAACCAATATACCAAGTGCCTTTGGCGAGATATAAAAAGAATGCTTATCTCATGACATTTATTTATGTTTAAAATGCACCAATTAGCTTGGGCACGGAATAATAATAGTTTGCTTTACAGACCTCTTAATATTTCAAAGTAAAATACACTATACGTCGAAAGCACTTTAAACAGAACATTGCAGACTAATAAAATCGTCGTTCAACTAGACATGTATCCATTTTCTCCTTTGACACATATATTAAACCATTTTTGAATTGTTTTATATCTGTTAATTTTAAAAATAGATACAAAATACTTTCAATTTACCAAGCTCTTTTGTTACTACTTCTACTTACTAGATTTATTATTGATTAGTTATACATACTGGTGTAACGGGAACGGGGTATAGGTATAAATATCACTTCTACAGCCTTACTATGGAAGCCGGCTTTTATATAGCGACGTTGGTAGAGTGGTTGATCTTTTCTTTAAGTTTAGCAACGTTCATCCCGGTAAGTGTCTGGATGGGTGACCCGCGATGGCTAAATGCCGGTACACGTGTAGAAATGGTGGCAGAGGTGGGTGTTCGGGTTGATATCCCCATCATTCCCGGACCCCGGTAGATCCGAGTGATCTGATATAGACTCCGCTCTGGTGTAATGCTTGTGTTCAGTTGTGTGACTTCGGGTCGAAGTAAAAAAAAAAGAGGCGGACAGGTAACGGGAACGGGGTATAGGTATAATCTCTCATATCCAACAATCTGTCTTCTCCGGTTTCACTCAATAACTTTTATCGATATTTCACCTAATCGATCGCCGGAGTTTCTTATCTTTCGGCAGTTTACGAAGATAACCGACGCAATTCGTAGGGGTCATAAATCATAAATCATCAGGGTAATTCAAACGGATTTAGCAGTTTTAATCTTGGTAGGTTAACGGTTTTATTATAGGGATATGCTATATTTAAACGAGCATAGCAAAATTTGTGTTTTACGTTTTAATATAAAATCAAGTTTAAAATTGATTTTTCATAAAAAAATAACCATTAATTTAATTTAAAAAAAGCCGAATCATGAATTTATAATAAAGTGTTTAATTAAAAAGTATAATCCGAGCAGTTATACTTTGGTCATTAAAAAACAAAGAGATTCACTTAGGGCTGACTTCAACCACCAATATAAAACTGAAAGTCGCTATATATATATATAAAAAAAAAATAAAAAAAAAATGATAATGTAAGATTTTTAACTTCTCAGCTTAATATGCAGATTTTAGCTATTTTGTATACGAAGATCAGAACCCATACTTCATAAGTTTGAAAATAAATTCAATCCAACCTGTATCAAAATAAACAATACAGAAAATCCATTATTCAGAAATGATATTAAATATTTTCATGAAGCTGATAACAATAATAATAAATATTATGTCGTAACTTTTAATTTAACACAAGTACATCTATTTTAAGTCACGCTGATAATAACAAATGGCAGAAAATGTCAATCCTGGTTTTTATGACCCAATTAACTTATAAAACGCCCGAGGCAGTGTCTATTAGAGCATTACAGATTAACCTGAATACACACATTTGACACGTATAATAATACATTAAAATTGAGATGATGTTTTGAAAAACAGCATTAAAAATAAAAACGGTATCCATTGAGAGTTCTCATAAACAGTATTAAAAAAAAAAGAAAATACATTTTGTAGTTTTAATTAACTTGGGTAGAAATAATAGTGTGTTAATAACAAAAGGGTTATCTTAATAACACAAATTGTGTTTCCTTAATTCTTTTCACATTTTATATAAAAATTACAAGAAGCTGGCATATTTTTATTGCAAAAAGGTAGCAATTAAAATGTTTTTATTTGTATATTATGAAAACAGTTTTTATAATATCAGGAATAGTGTATACTGCATTTCCGTTTGCACAGAAATATTGTCAACATACATTAACACTTTGTGAACAATAAAGTGTATTAATCTAAGATGATTTTAGTAAAGTTAATAACATTTGTGTAGATTACATGATTTTTTGTTTTTGTTTTTTATTACGCATCAAACGTATGTATTTAACAGTTTTTGATCAGTATTATTTCCATAACCAACATCGGATAATCAATCCTAGTGAGATTGACAACGTATCATGTATACTTATTTTTCGCTGATACTCAAAATGAATTATTATTCCTATTCTTTTAACACATTTAAATATGACAAATACATAATTGGCCTTAATTTATAGGTAATATTTATGTCAACGGCGGGCTATTATTTAATAATATTCCTATTGTTATTGCGCGAGGATAAAAACTATTTGATTAAACTCTTAATTCAATCCTTAATTATCCAGATATTTAAAACCTGCCCTGAAGGAGTAAGATTTTATTGCCCTGCAATAAAACATCGAAGTCATAAAACCAGTAGCGGTGAAATCCGATTAACTTCGTAAGTTTCCGCTACTGTTTGACGGACTCCACCGAACACAAAAAATACTTACATGTTGTTTGACAAAAGCATTAATTCCCCCGCCTAAATTTTTCTTAATTTCATAAAAAATGATATCCTTCTTTAAACAAATGAATATACTTTACGAATGTGAATGCGAACTTATAAAAAGTTTAAAGGAAAACAAGTTATAACTAATTAACCAACGAAATTTGATGGCAAATTCTGTGTAATTATCAAAAATCATATGTAATTCAATAGGAATATAGGGTCACCTAATGTTTATATAAATTCCCCCACCTAAATTTTATTTCTAATTAAAACAAATTACATATTTGAAATCGAGAGATTTTGTTCTTCCCAAATATGAATGCGAACTTAAAATATAATAAACATTAAGAAAGTTATGCCCACATTTGTTACACTGCCCTTCTTATTTCTATATAGCCGATAATTGATTTTTGACTGATCGGTAGAAGACAAATTGTTGCATATGTCTACAACCTTGCTGTGGAGGCCGATTTTTATAGAGACGTTGGTAGAGTGGTTGACCTTTTCTTAAATTTAAGCAACGTTCATTGCGGTTAGTGCCTGGATGGGTGACCCGCGATGGCTTAACTCCGGTACACGTTACACGGGTTTAAACCTATCGTTAAATAATGATTGTAATACTTCTAGTGGAATGGTCTGCGTAGAGAGGAGATTTTGAGAAATGAGCCTGTACGACAACTCGCTGAACAGAACAAGGTCAACCATGAGGTACGACAGTTTGCCTGTGCAGATGATGATCATATGTGGTGGCGGAGAGTTCCATCCAGAAAACTGGTTAGTAAATATGCCAATTAGCTCTTTTTTTTTTTTTTTCGGCTTCAATACGATTTTATATCGATGGTTTGCACTTAATTTGTGTAAGACTGATGATTCAAATATATAAAAAATACTGGTTAAGTAATAATGATTAATCTTTGATTGCGATCGAAATACCTAAAGGGGCGAATCATGACCCGTCGAGGATATATATCGCCTTCTACTCCTAGAATCTTAGAAAAACATAAATATAAAATACACGGGCAAACAAATTGTTAAGAAAACATATATTTTATTATTATAATAATAATAATAATAATAATAATAATAATAATAATAATATCTTTATTTAATGAAGGTTACATATTAAGATGTATTTTGATGTACAAAGATTATAATATTATTTAGCATATGGCCTTCAACTTATTTATATCTCTATATTCATTTATAAACACATACATACATACATACATACACATAAACATACATACACATCCTCATACATACATACACATCCTCATACATACATACATACATAAATATATACAGACACGCATACATAACATTTAACTTGTTATCAACTTTGCGACAGACACTCAGCAGCTTGTTTACTTAATATGACACAGTTTCATGATAATTAACTGTCATAATTAATTTAAATAGGTAAAATATACTTAAGACTGTGCAGTAAACATTTTTAATATTGTTTTTATTTTAAATGTTTTTACGCTAAGCGATGCTCGTATGTCACATGGGATATCAATCCATATATATTTACTATAATATGTGAACGAGTTATGCATACAATTGGTACGAGGTATACATTTTAAAACAAGATCCTTATTTGATATTGATCGCAGCTTATGGGTTTTATTTTCAGAAAAATGCATCATATCTGTCATGTTTTATAAATAAGGACAGCTGTGAGATACTTACATGAACATCGATCAGCAAATTTAAGCCACTTTAACTCTTTGAATGTTAAACTGAATACGTTGTTGTCGATTTTTTATGTATATTTTTTTGCAATTCTCTTTCATAAGCTAAATACGTTATTCGTATGACGATTACATCTTCTATCCCAGACCGAACAACAATAATCTATAATTGGTAATATATAAGCATTATAAATCATAGCCTTCGTGTTTGGTGTAAGGAAATAGATAATATGTTTCAGGAGCGAAATATTATTATTCATCATTTTACAAATGTCTGTATACGTATACGCCAAGCATTTTTTGTGTGGTATCAATTTTCTAATATTGCACCATACACGTACATATTGTGTGTTTGAGTATATCTCAAATGATAGGGGGATCCAAGTGTCATACACTTGGTCTTTAACGGGTTCAGTGTCATGCTATTTATTTTACACCATTTCTTTATACAATTGAAGTCATATTGTAACTTGTTTTCAAGTTGTGGCAATTGATATCCGGATTCAAATCTAGTCGAGTCGTCTGCACATACATCTAGAGCCATGCTTGGTTTTGAGAATGGCATATCATTTATGTACAGAATAAACAGAAGTGGTCCCATAATCAACCTTTGAGGTAGACCACGTTGCACAGGTAGTGTTTCTGAATAAATATTTCCAACCTGTCACATTTGTGTCCTTTTTTTTCAAGAAACGATTTAAATAATTTCAAACTGAGAGTTGAAAAGTGATATAATTGTAATTTATGTACTAGGATTTTATGTTCAATTAAATCAAATGCCTTACTAAGATCCAGAAACACTGTGCCTAGCAATTTTCCGACATGAACATCTTTAACCATACTTCTGTTAGTCGAATAAGTGCTGTATTGTTTAAATTCAGATTGCGTTTTGTGTATTATATTAGTTCTTCCGATTAACTTCTTCATTTGTGTGACAATATGGCTCTCAAAGACTTTTGATATTGTCGGCAAAATGGAAATTGGGCGGTTATTACAGTCGGTCTTTTCGCCAGATCTGAATATTGGCAATACTCTGGCTTCTTTTAGTTTATCTGGACATATACCCTGAGCAAATCTACTGTTTATAATAAATGAAATGTAATGAGTTAAAATGTCACCACAATGCTTTAAATTCGCTGGACCTATGCCGTCTAAGCCGATGGACTTGCAGGGATTCAGTTTGTCTATGCTTTTCCGAACTTAATACGGCGTTATGAAGCTTATATTGAAGCAATCCATGCCATGTTTCTTTAAGTGACATTAAGTAAATTGTCTTTAGAGATATCCGTTCGTTTTACAATTTTACAAATATTTGCGAAATGCCTGTTCAGTTCGTTTATTGCATTTAATGAATCTTCTATTTTTGTATTGTTATTGTTCAATGATTTTGGAATAGTAAAGCATTTCATTGGTTCAGAAATGATTTATCGTGCAGATTTTTCCATATATATGTTGGCGTTTTATTCTCATTTATGGCTTTGTTGACGAAATCACGTTTACTTCTCTTTACCATTAATAAGCATTTATTTCTAAGTAGTCTGTATTGATCAACATTTCCAATTTTGCGACATTTATCTCGTTAATATATATTTGACTTAATTTCCGTCATAGCCGAGCCCCGGTAGCTCAGTCGGTAGCGACGCGGGCTGTCAATCGAGGGTTGTGAGTTCGAATCCCGGCTCGGCGAACTTTCTTTCCGACGATTGACAAAAGTCAATGCGACAAGCGCCATTTGTCTTCCACCAATGGGCTAAGTCTATGCGGAAAAGCAGCCATTTGATTGGGAAGATTGTTGTGTGGAGTACTGGTGTGAGAAAACCGGGAAATGCATGCGTAGGTGAACTGGCGCCGTGATATAACTGAGAAATTGTTAAAAACGGCGTTTAACCCCAATCAATCAATCATTAATTTCCGTCATAAACCACTGCGGCTGGTGTGCGCAGTTTACCTTTTTTTCTTTCATTGGAGCGTTTTTAGATAAAATGCTATGACCAATATCAAAAAAGTAGATTTAATATTAAATGCTAACTAAGTTTGAAAAATACCTGTATGTCATTGTTTTATGGTGTGTATAATTTACATGTAATCAACAACTATCAACACGAATTAGAAAAATTGGAATATGGTCGCTAAGCGATAGTTCTGAAATGAAGAAGACCACTTCTGATAACTGTAATTCTTATTAACATCATATGGGTTATAGTTTATGTTAAAATATCCAATAATATAGTATTCCGTACAAAGCGAATCTATAACATCTAATTGTATATGAAGGAAATCTATCCATGATTTGAATTGGGCGGGCGATAAATAAAATTAATTAAATAGAGTCTACACTATTTCACACCATTTGGATTCAATGTCCTTAGTTTCTAAATCTTAACATCTATTATAATATATACTATTGTATATGTATACAAGGATTCCGCCAGCTTTTTTGTTATTATTGTCTTTCCTCTCAAATGTGAAACCTTTAATTTGTATTAAGTTGTCATCAATATCCTGATGTAAGAATGTTTCCGTTAACATAGATGTATTCGAGTTAATCTTCACCTTTGAATCTTTATGAAAATAATTCGCACTTTCATAATAACATTATCATTAGGTTCAACCGTGTCATTACATTTGGTATTATTAGATATTACATCATTACAATGGGCAATATGTCGTTGATCAATTGTGGAATTGGTAAAATCAAAATTTCAGGGGTGGAATTATAGTGTTTTTGTCTGTTGTGTCCATAATATTTATTATATTCCTGTTTTGGTTTAGTCCATACTTGTCTTGTCTTTTTCATTTGGTGATTATTGTTGTGGGATTTCGACATTGTATGTCTGGAGTCCGTTGTTTAATTTGGTAAAATTGACTCGCTTGTGTATTGCAGTGTAACGGGAACGGGGTATAGGTATAACTATCACTTCTACAGCCTTGCTGTGGAAGCCGGCTTTTATAGTGACGTTGGTATGGGTGACCCGCGATAGCTTAACTCCGGTACAAGTTACACATGGTGCCAGCGGTGGGATTTTAGGTTGATATCCCCATCATCCCCGGACCGCTATGATTGCCAGTGATGTAAGATAGACTCCACTCTGATGTACTAGTTGTATTCAGTTATGTGACTTCGGGTTGAAGTCAAGAGAAAAGAGGGAAAAATGTAACGGGAACGGGGTATAGGTATACATATAACTTTTATAGCCTTGCTATGGAAGTCGGCTTTTATAGCGACGTTGGTAGAGTGGTTGACCTTTTTCTTGACGTTCATCGCGGTTAGTTTTTGGATGAGTGATCCACGATTGCTAAACTCCGGTACACGTTACATTAACAACTAGTGTGCTCGACCCGGTTTTACTGAGATGAATACCATCCTTTATGATGAAATGGGAGGCTATGTCATCATTCCAATATGTGAAGGGCCACTCATATTTTATTATGTTTGGCCCAATTTTCTGGCATATCCTACACACATATTTGTTAATGTGTGCGACCTTAATATATTGACACGGACAAACAGCACATAAATGTACTTTACATCGTTGGTCGTGTACTGCCTTTGTGAGACATAGCAGTTCTCGGTAAGATGTTTCTGAATCTTTTACGTTGCTTGCGTCATTTCCACATACGTGTATTAAAACATTATCATACTTTTGCATATCGGTGTCTTCTAATTTTTTAGCTCAGCCATTTACTCGTGCACCTCTTAAATCGACTTCACTGTCTTACCCTTTATCTGAATACCATTGAATAGTGAGTTACCGACTAACAGCTGGAGTTCTATTCTTGTTCTGTCCGTATTCAGTTTTCCTATTGCAATAATGCGCCTTTCATCATCTATTTTTTGTTTCTTTGTGGGTAACATTTTAAGTTAATCTGTGATCTGTTGTAATCTTTTCGTTAAGGTTTCGTGAGTTGTGTCTGTGTGATGCCTTTCGCTACAGTGGTTACTTCTTCCATTTGACTGATTGAGTGCGCACTCTCACACATTACTTGTCTTTTTATACTCTGTATTTGATCACGAATTTTATCGAAATTGTTGTGCGTTGTTTTAATGTGCGTTTCTAAATGGTTTTTAATTTCTCATTTTCTGCAATTGCCTGTAATAAACGCATATTCTTTTCACTTACTGAAATACTACTTTCTCGTGTTTCATTTCCAATATCTTGTGTTTCTGAGTCATCTATTCTGCCATTACATCACGACGGAACATCATGGTGATATTGAAAGGAATGCAGCGTATAAATTATTCTTTAAAAGCGAAATTATGCAAAGCAACACTAAACTTTAATTAGGACACTTGTAAAACATAGACCAATTAATACTACTTTACGCTCCATCATCACCATATGAACTAGGAAACATACTAGTGTTCAGTTTCTATCCTTTTTGCTGAATCGAGCTACACGTGAATTGTCTATGTAGATGTTTGTCGTACAGTACAAATACATTATGAAAGTAAATATGAACCTAAACATAAATATCAACATATATTATAGATATATGATATATTTAGATCATACAGGAGCAAGTCCCTGTGATCGAGCCGCTAGGATCTTCGGAGATATGTGTTGATCACTGAAATCAAAATTGACGTAACTTGTTCTACATTATGAAGTAGTATTACCGTTACTGCGTCATACTGGCATCGAAAAGACAACGAGTGAAATGTGTAGCACCAGTCTCATATCACTGACCTGTATTTCTCAATCTAGTGTGTGAACATAGTGTAAATCTTGCATGTTAATTGCGAATTATTCGAATCACAGTTGAAATGAAATTCTATATGACAGTATAGCATCAGCCGAGCCGCGACAGCTCAGTCGATAAAGATGATGGCTATCAATCAAGGGGTCGTCAATTCGAACGCGGGTCGGCTATTGTCGGTAACACACAGGAGGATAAATTAAAAAAACTACATACTTAAAGTGTTCTCTCCCCCCCCCCCCCCTCCCCCCCCCCCCCCCACCCCCACCCCCACCCCCAACCACGTTAATTTTCGATCCATGATTTTTGGATGACCGGTATTTCAATTCCAAAAATTGACATTTGATTTTATACACCATAGGTGTCCAGGTGTAAGAAGTGTAAGAAGTCTTTTGACGCAATCCAACCCGATGTCGAATGGGGATGGGCATTATTCAACTGTATTTGTGGCAATACATTTCAGTAAGTAGACGATTATATCTTTTCTGTGAACTCTAATTGCGTTAATAAGAAAACTGCGTTTGATAAACATTTTGCTAGTTTGTTCGGTATACTTCCTACGGTTAGTAAACGTAATTAATTTCAGAACGCACGGCGTAAATGTTATATAATAAAGCTTTCCAAACAGCATACAGTCGGAGAAATGAATGGAAGAAATTATTTGTAGTTGTCATCAAATCCTGATAATTCCTCAAAAGTCGATTGTCTCCGATAAATGTATTTAATAATCATTTGTTGAAAATCATGGGACACGCTGCAAGCAAGCGTCTTTAGTTGATTTAAAAAAAGATGAACAGCCAAACACTTATTTCGTTTTCTTATTAATATTTTTCAAACGTTTTTTATTTTCATCTGGAATATTTTTCATAACAAATCCATTTAATTTACAGCGGATTTGGGGCAATGAGCAAATCAAAAAGCCCATGCTTCACGTGTCTCGAATTATGTGAACCAGAAAAGATCCTCCCACCGTTTAAGAGGAACCGTAGGGATCATCGGGCTGGTAGAGGCAGCCACAGATGCACTGCTCATAACTGTTGGAATCGCTCTCCTCCTGGACGTATGAGATTTTTTCTTATAATATTTGATCACTGTGTTTTATATCGCATTAGCACGAAGTGCGGGAATGGGCTATTGTGATCAATCTTTGTCTTCGTCAAACTTCTTCTAAACCAATGGACCAATTTCAAAATAATTTCACATGAATGTTCATTTGCTAGTCCTCTTTCAAGTTGTTACAACAATTAACTTCCGACACATTCAGTCTCAGGGGGATAGAAGTAAAAATTAATGATTCCTGACACAGGAAATCCACAGGAGGCGAAAAGTGTTTGCCCGGATTAGCTTACGCGGCATTAATAGGCTGATTTGAGTCAATACTTTGCACAAAGTCCACAGTGTTGGTTGAAAGGCTCATTGTTGTGGCAATTGGTTTGACAATCGCCACAATGCTAACAGAAACAACAACAGCGAAAAATAGTTACATAGTCGGTTTTGAACAATCGGTTGATATTTGTTTTCCTTACTGCAAACTAATTTACTCACATCCGTTATAGTTCCATCATTGATGCAGAGACGTGATAAATAATAATTATGTCAGTGCTACTTTGGTACCGGATTGTTACTAATATTTGAGTTTTATCGAGACATTATCTACATAGAGTTGAAATATGTAAATATCATTGCGCGTTCTATCTGCCTTGCAAATAAGGCAAATAACTCTGATGATACTCAAATCTGGAAATTCCAAAAGGTTCTATAAATAGCGCGCTACACTGGTTATCTCAATATTATAAACGCTTTATTTTGTTGTAGTTGTTTAAATATATGAAAGCGTCTAGATGATAAGACTGGTTTACAAAGGTTTAAAGGACACACGATGTCAGTGTGTACACACGTTATGTATACACGTCTGCACGTTTAGAGTTAATTAGCAATCAATGCTGAAAGTGTAGCCTAATTTTGTTTGGAGATCGAGCATTATAATATATGCCTATATTTTATGAATTGAACAGTTTGGCAAATAGTGAAATTGTGCTTTTTGAGCATGTTTGTGTTTGTTTTTGCACTCACATTTTTCGAAGCAGTTTAACAACCTCAGATACATATAAATATACCCTCAATCATGCAATGTGAAGGGACTAAATTGAACAGACCTGTTTAATATCGGACATCATTGAAACAAACACCAAACTAATGGATACTGTTTTCTCTCCTTCCTTGATAATTTAGTCATTTCTAAAGTGTACAAAATATTTTATTTTAATATGGCCCAGCGACCTGGTGATGAACATGTAATTACCCGAACAATTTAGATTACAAATAGCCATTCTAATGAGCTAAAACGGTAGTCTATCGCGTACCAACTAGATTTTTCATAAATTTGGAATGGCCTAATTTTGAACA
>JASEVX010001026.1:0-29479 GCA_031761405.1 Serripes groenlandicus
TTTCTACGTAATGTCAGAACCAAGCAAACCAATACCAAAATACCTTTCTCCGCCAAAGGCAATTAAAGGATTGTGCTGCCAAAGGCAATTAAAGGCTTTTGCTGCCAAAGGCAATTAAATGCATTTGTAAACGAGACAGATTAAGGTGAGACAGCTCGTAACAAGCTGCATTTCCTTCAATCTGTATTGTTTGCCACTTAGACGTTAAATGTTACCAAATTTCCTATTGGACAAAAAATGGAGTGGTACAATGTTCAATCGAAGAGTCGACTTCGTGAAATTCGCCAGTTAAAGAGATATGAAATATATATGTTGTGGATAATTCGCGCTGTAGGGTCAAAGATGTAAAACAATTAATTAGTCTTCCAAAATAATTTGCTCTGCGTATACTCGATCTGACGACACCGCATTAAAGGTCGTTTCGAAAAGACCGTAAACATTTAAATATGCATGAACATGTGCTAGTTTTTCTGTCCAATGAAATCGCACAAAACAACAAAGGCTCGGTTCTGCTCTCAAAATGTTTGCTGTATTACAGAAAGGCTTAGGTCTGGTGTTAAAGAAATTGGGGGGAATGCTACCGTAGATCGCTTTTATAACTAGTCCATTAATATGAAAGTTCATTCACTACATTTACCATATGGACCATTGACCGACATCGTGGTGAAGTGATAAAGCGTCCGCACCGGGTGCTGGGGTCACGGGTTCGATGAACATGAAGCGAGATGTTATATTCGTATAACATATAAAAGCTAAGAGTAATTAGTACTGCTGTATCTCATTCATTGATTGATTATTTGATTAATTGATCGAGTGAATGAGATTGAACGCCGTTTTCAATAAACTTTCAGTTATATCACGGCGGCAACTTCAACCACTCGTGTGTTTCCTGGTCTTCTCACACCATCACTGGCTGTTTATCCACATACACCTTTAACCCCTCGCTGAACAAGACGATTGACGCTTATAGCGTTGATTTGCTGCCATACGTCGGATAAAGTCTTATCCGAACTAAGGCTC
This sequence comes from Serripes groenlandicus, assembly GCA_031761405.1. Classification (NCBI taxonomy): domain Eukaryota; kingdom Metazoa; phylum Mollusca; class Bivalvia; order Cardiida; family Cardiidae; genus Serripes; species Serripes groenlandicus. The sequence goes on from JASEVX010001026.1 coordinate 1,021, forward strand.
AAACTCACATCCCCTGTATTGGCAACCCGTGTCGCTATCAACTGAGCTACCGGGACTCGTCTCTCACGCAGTGAACATATATCTCTCTATATAATGTTAAATAAAATAACTCATTACAATGTTTCTCTTTGTCTGCCATGGTTATTAGTATTAATAAAGAGATTGGATTTTCCCATAAAACCCCGCGGATTGTTAATCCTATCTTCACCACAAGCCTCGTTTTTCCATGGATCTCAAAGGAAGTTGATTAGATTAAACCTGTCATACGGCGTTCCTCGGGCTTTACCATGTCTGATCGCAGCGCCATCTTGATCCGCTTGTAGGGGATAACAAATGATCTTCAAGGAAGCAAAAATACATGTTAACTTGGTTCGCAGACAATTCCGCGTTATTAGATAATGTGAAAATACAATCAGCGATAAAAGCCGAGTTTATAGGACAAAGATGTAGCGATTTTTCTTTGTATCGACAGAAGCAGGCGACTGATGTATGAATTAATTACGACCCTAAGCAAACATATGTCGTCTGTGGTATTTGTTTTTCCGGTCCTCGTTTTCCTACGATCTTTGATTTGTTTCCCTTTCTGGGACATAATGGCGGGCGTTTCCTGTACACAATCTACATTTTCAATCCCTCCGACAATAAACAACTATAATAAAACTCAGCACGCGATTCCCATTAAAGCCTGACCATAGACAGACCGGAAGTCTTCTGGCAGACATGTTATACTTGGGATTTCTTCTTGGAAATTTTCTTCTGATATTATTTTTGGTTCTGTCTAGGACATTGTGTAATCTGGTATAAAAGCTAATGGATATTACCATGACTAATCAATATCAAAACCTGCTTCATAGGTTTACTGTCTTTAACGAAATCCAAGAATTATTCACGAGATACACTTTGACGTAGTCCAAGCCGTAAATAAATGAACAGCGTTTGGCTATTTCGGGTGTTATTGCCTTATCGGCTTTGCTTCATCTGACTCTTTGACTGCCGAATTTAACAAAGTCGACTATTCCATGTTGAAATTTGGACCACTCCATTTTTCGTCCGACATGAAATTTGGTAAAATTTAGTCTTTTAGCGGCAAATAATGTCAATTTCAGGTGAAACTGCTCGTTACTAGCTGTCTCACCTGAATCTACATTGTTTGCAAAAGCATTTCAATTGCCTTTGGTACACTCTCCGCCTACACGTTGTGTATATTTTCCTAAAATAGGAAATTCTGCACAGCGATGTTAGATAAACTCAAAAACCGATGACACATTGTACAGACCTTTGTATTTTTTCATATAAAACAAATCTGCAGCGGATAACTTTGTAAACAACTCAGCAAAAGTAGAGACTATCTCTATAAATAATGTTTACTTATTGAATACGTATAAATCCATTGTTGCTAAAGGAGGACTAGCTTATTATGCGCAATGTCCCATTGTGTCACGATGTTTTTCAAGGATCGTCTGCTGCAGATGCGTGAAAATAAGTCTGTTTATGGGAAAGAATTAACGGAATACATAAGCAATCACGAGCTTTATACAGTTGACTGTAGCCAAAGTCATAAATAAATGAACATCGTGTGGTTATTTGGGGTATTTGGGGGTGTTTCTCCGGATTGGTATCATTTAACCCTTTCCCTCATACGTCACCTCTGCAATAGACGATTTTGAACATATTCGGTCAAAAAATAGAAGATCTCTATAATTGAATGGATAACCTATGACTAAAAGTTGAAAACATTGTGGCAAAAGGATAAATTACTCGTCTTGAGCAATTTCTTCTTTTGTCATTATGTTTTTAAAAACCCGTCTGCTGCCGAGGCATCAGAAAGCGTCTATATGAGGGAAAGGGTTAAAGATACAGTATCCACCTACACGTTGTATAGACCGTATACATTTCCATTTTACAGAAATTGTGTAGTAGACGACATTGAAATAAATTCAGTAAAAATATAGATTATATCTATAAATGAAAGTTAACATATTGAAAAGAGTTGAACACCACTGTGGTAAAAGAATTAACTACACATTATGCTCATTTCTTTCACAATGTTTTCAATAATCGTCTGCTACTGAGGGGGACATACAATACGAATGACACCATACGAGCCGGCTAAATCGGGCTGAACGATAGGAGTCAATGCAACTGTTGAGCTCCAGCAGGTGTTGATGGTATTGGTTTCGTACCTCATCCTATAGGATGTGAGACCGATATCACCTTTCCGGTCTCCGCTATATGATCTTAGCGTGTGCACGGCGTAAAACCAATAACAATTCAAGCAAAAACAAAAATCAACAAGACCGATTTAAATCCTTCTTTGTTTCAATGTAAACAAACCAGTTTCAATGTAAACAAACCAGTTTCAATGTAAACAAACCAGTTTCAACCCTAAATCAACCATTTTCAACCCTAAAACAACCTGTTTCAATCCTAAATCAACCATGTCAACGCTAAATCAACCATTTCCAACCCTAAAATAACCATTTTCAACGCTAAATCACAATTTTCAACGCTAAATCAACTATTTTCAACGCTAAATCAACCATTTTCAACGCTAAATCAACCATTTTCAAAGCTAAATCAACCATTTTCAACGCTAAATCAACCATTTTCAACGCTAAATCAACCAATTTCAACCCTAAATCAACCAATTTCAGCGCTAAATCAACCATTTTCAACGCTAAATCAACCATTTTCAAAGCTAAATCAACCATTTTCAACGCTAAATCAACCATTTTCAACGCTAAATTGTCAAACTTTCTAAGCGTTTAACAGGTAGAACACCCAATATCAATGAAAATAATTACCTCTAAGCTTTAAAACAATTTAAAGCAAAAAAAGGGGTGGGGTAATGTATATTGCAGGAAAGAATTCACCCTACTCAGATGGTTACCGTCATTTTGGACAAAATCGGACTGGAGCGAAACTTGATTTTCACATACTCTACTTTCACTTTCACACATGGTCGAAATACTAAAATTTCAGTGCATCCTATTCATACATGTATTTATAATTAATTAAAATTCAATGTCATATATTCAATGCATTCTGGTGATGGTATACACTCATATCTACGCAAACAAAGATTTTTTTTAGGGACTAATTGGCTCTAGATCAACACGGCCGCGGATGTTTTTCGCTTAATTACGCGACTCAAACGTTTTTTCTTAGAGATTCCCAACCAAGTATCATACGATATAGACTGGCATACTTTTGTTCACAATAACATCATGTTTCGAATCGCTTCGGAAATAAAAACAAAACACGTTGGCCTTGCTCAAAACTACGTTTGTTTTAATGGAGATTTGGAATGGTTTACTTAAATTTATAATAAAATCATATTTCGAATCTCTTTCGTAATAATTATTTTTCCTGGAGTTGTCCAACACAATATCATATTAGTGGAAATTGTATTCTTTTACCGCACGCAAAGTCTTTTTCGAAAATCTTCTTTGATATAATGGCATACTGGATTAAGTACCATATTGAAAATCAGGGTTTAAGCATCAGTCGTTCCAACCTAAAGACATTACCACGGCAGCATTTGCGTCAATCATATGTACCATCGGCTGTGGATATGAATAATACTACAGATGCACAAGCATATATATCATCAATTAGGATATCAGGGTTTAATATCTGCGATCGAGTCATACCAAATACTTTAAAAAGTGCTAGTTACATGTAGTAGTGGATCTCTCTTTGGCGCTCAGGGTTGCGGGAATATCATAGGGACTGATCCATATATATCAAGATAAATGATTCCTGTAGTACTGGTAATTTACCTAGGAAATGCCGTTATATAACTGAAATACGTTTGTGAGTTTCGTTCAACAAAACTCAAATTCAAATACTTATAACAAAACAACCGGTGTTAGATAAACACTGATAAAATGAGACCGTTTGTACGATAAAGTATCATTTGATTTATATAAACAATGTAGAGCCAGATCAGACTATGCATAAGCACTGGGTGATGATTAAGATCTGCACTGTTCACATATTGCTATATCGTTAGATGGTTCCGTCGGACTGTTTTAATTATGATTAGACGGAGCAAATGTACGGATTGATCCGAACGTACACTTTTCAGAAATACAAACGTTTTACGTTTCCCACGGATGGGCTAATTTATAGTGATCAAACTATCTAAAGGAGAAATACAATCATCGATAATACTGATATATGATTGGCCGAAATGTATTAGTAGCAATAATTTCTAATCACGGCAGTTTTAGAGAGTTGACATTTTGGCAAACTGCGAATATTTGTTATGTTTTATTATGGTTTTACACCGTTTTAACAGTATTTATATTACATCACATCGACTTAACACGTTATCACCGATCCCTGTCGGACTAACCTGTCTAAACTAGGAAATGTGCATTTTCATAGGGCACTTCACCATGGCCGCCAAGAGTTGAGTCCCAAATTCCCCTCGTTACACACTCTAGGTTTATGCTTTTACCGACGTCTAGTTAAGTGTAACGATAATGTAGTTACTCGAAATAATGGACTTGTTTTTAATGATTCAAAATGCTGCATTGTTCATATCGTTATCTCCATTCATTCTGGTTTAGTTTGGTCTCAATGTCATTGAAATCAGATAAAAAAAAAATCCTCTGTACGTATATTTCATCTGACAACATCGCATACAATGGCGTTAAGAACTGACCATATACACTTAGATATTCATTAGCAAGTGCTTGTTTTATTGTCCAATGGAAAAACGACCAGAGCTCGGTTCTGTACAATCAGAACACTTAAAAATCACCGCTTCACCATCACTTTATTTGATACATGTGATACATGTGATACATAAGATACATGTAATACATGTGATACATCTGATACATGTGATACATCTGATACATCTGATACATCTGATACATGTGATACATGTGATACATGTGATACATGTGATACATGTGATACATGTGATACATGTGATACATGTGATACATGTGATACATGTGATACCTTATGATACATGTGATACATGTGATACATGTAATATATGTGATACATCTGATACATGTGATACATGTGATACATCTGATACATGTGATACATGTGATACATGTGATAGTGATACATGTGATACATGTGATACATGTGATACATGTGATACATGTGATACATGTGATACATGTGATACATCTGATACATGTGGCCAATGTAGATCCAGAGCAGTCTGTGAATACATACCTGCGGACAATGCTCGATTATGTTTATCTCAGATACACCCGAATAGTGCTCTCTGCACAAATGAACACTATTACATCTAATTACAAGACGAATTTTGATGCCGCCGCGCATGATTTTAAAGCATGACTTAAATAAAGCAGATGCAGCTCAGTATATTTAAATAACATGTGCAAACAGACAGAATGTAAATATTTCGAACTAGAAGGCCAAATTTCCCTTTATTTTAAACAGGAAAGCCAAGATGTGTCTATATTGCTCACCTGGCTACCATAGCCTAAAATAAAAGGTTACCAAGAGCATAAAGGGTCAAATTTGATGTAGGGATTAGGCGTTTTTTTATGCTGCGATCTATGTAATATCCAGCATGTGAAGTTTAGTCGTGAAATGACAAGTTTAGTCCTGAAACCATTTGGTTTACAGTTTGCTTAACATTGACTGCAACTATAATGTGTCATACAAGCTGAAGTTTCTTAATTGTTTACCAATAAACGATTTTAAATCTGCTCTAACTAGATTAATTAGATAAAACAAAAACATGGGTGCTTAAATATTAACATATATTAAGGTTTAATGCCTCTAGTTATGAGTTAAGTGTGACACAAGCTTTGGAAGGATAGGGGGGGAGTCTATTCTCCTTCCAGTTTAGCAGAAGTATGATATTAAAAACGTGAGTATATAAACACAAAATACGAAGTAATTTTAAAAAGTTTAAAGATACTTATGATAAAGATTGAGCATTTATGAAATTAAAAGAAAAAGCTCACATTTATAGTCAACATATAGTAAGAATACAATGGTCTGAATGAACAAACTGTATGGGGAAGAACGTTTTAAGTTTAGAAATACAACATAATTATAAAACGTCGTAAAACCCCAATAAAACAAAAACTAATTATTTTTGAAGATACTTTTTTGAATGTGTGTTTTTAGGATTTGTTTGATGTGGGGTAAATGAACGAGATCAGCACCTTTACTATTCTACCAATGGGTTGATATGTGGATATGGTGAATATGTTAAAAGGTTGTTGTGTTTTTATGGGAGAATTTCTTGAAACGCATAGACAGTTGAAGTGAACTGTGTTATTCATAAGTGAACTTAAGCCAGAACACCCATCATTCTGTGATTACTGTACAAGGTCGGTATATTTATTAGTAAATACTCCGGGCAATTTCCTTCAAAAGTCGTAAAAGATCGGTATTTGTTCGTGGAATTGCCGGTCATATCCGGTGGATGTGATCGTCAAGTCAATGCAAAATGTCGATTTCCAACGAGATGTTACCCTAAGACAGACAACCAAAATAATATCAGATTCGGCAAACCGTTGCGTATTACGCAAACATGTCATTTTAGATTAGTATTTACATCCCAACAGTCGTTAAAACGGGAGATTAATATTGACTACACCAGTATGCTACATCCAATTCCAGTTAATTCCGATTAAGATTTAAATAACGTTTCCACATCTCGATGAATTATTTTGTAAAACATTAACACATTATTCGACCGAGCCACAGCAAAACGGGACCAGAAACGTTTTGGTAAAAAACTATAGATCACTCACTGTCTTTTACTTCGAAAACGAAAGATAACTCTGTAAAAGACAGAGATAGGTCTATATAAAAGGAAATACGTATATCAAAAGTGTATACTTATCTCTCTGAGTAAGAGTGAGTTTTTGTTTTATATAATACAGATAAACCTTTAGCACAACGGACGGATACCTGTCTAGTTTTAAGAGATTCTCTAAAAGTTTGGGATTAATTCTCAAAGTTAAAGGAATACATTTTAATGTTCTATAAACATCTCTTTTAGTTAAAGAGGTGTAACTTTACTAAAAGGATATATTTCTCTATACACATAGTTCAAAGTGTCAAATATCTCTGCCTATTTAGAGAAAATAAAGTTATGAAATGGCTTTTATAACAAAGAGTTAAGCCGCCATTCTATCACACCCAATGTTTTCATCGTGTTTATAGTTGATTCAATACAGTTGAGAGAAGACAATCATTGAGATGGAAAGAAAGCATATTAACTGCTATCCTGCTATGGTATGTTATGCTTTGCAACCATCCGATGAAGCCGAAAGTACAATCTAGAGAGCTGAAAGCAATGCCAACATAGTTAAAACAAGGTATGGAACTGAGATTTTAAACGACATGAGAAGATAAAATCCATTTTGTATTTGTGATAAATGTGCTGATATTAGAAAAAAACCTACTTATTTACATGGTTTAATGTTCAGTTAAAATATTTTTCTGTATTTAGCAATGATAATCCGATTTAAGTTAAGCAGCTAGCTATTTATGTGACACACTTATTAAAATTAACTGACTAGGTATATCACATGTATATATTCTATGATATTTTTTCTATGTTGTATTGTGGGCCGGTGGCCTAATAACTGAATAAAATCGTATAAGCTAAGGCCTAGGATCTTTAAAGGGAAAATATTAAATTTTTGAACACGGGATTAGTCGCAATGTTAGAGAGGAGCCACACAAACGGGCATCTTTTTTGTCCGACGCTGGTCAATTAAAAGTGAAACCCCGCCATTTAACGTCGGATTTGGGAAATGAATACGACGGGAACACGTTCATCTTGTCAGCGGTTACGTAACAAAGTTCTAAAATATTCATCGGGCTGCCTATCATAGGGGGGCTAAATTTATTCATTGTCGTGAATGATGAATGTTTTCTGAAATAGACGGGAAACGAGATTTAATTGTTGGCTGACGTCTTTATAGCGAGCGGTCTGTTACCAGCAAATTGAAACAAACATCTTCGCGGAAATTGCCAAATTCGGATAAACGCGGTTTCTTGTAACACGTTTAGTCATACAAATTTCTTTAAGAGGATTCTCACTTTTTTTTTGTGATAAACTTTAAAGTATGGTAGTTATTTATTGGGTCAGAATTATGAAGCAAAACGCAAACTGCTTGAAATATAACTTCACAACAACACTGACTGTTTGTTTCTGCATGATTATTATGAGAGATGACTCATTTTTGATCGAGGACAATGTTGTATTTATTGTGATATATATGATATATACAGTCAAACCTGTGTTTAAAGACAATCCATGGGAAGCGAACAATCTGATCTTTGTTCACAGGTGGTCTTTAATTACAGGGTCAATTATACAGGAAATGAGTAATTGGGAAATTAATACTATGGTTGCTATCGACAGGGAATTGCTTAACAGAGGTGGACTTAAGCACATGTTTGACCGTATAATCAATTTGGAAACCAAAGAGGCTGCAGATGGGTCCTCATCCATTGGGCTTAGACTCAATGGTTTAGTTGATAACTTGCTGGTCCATTTCCCCTACTACTGTCCTTTAACGCATTTTTAAGACTAGGTAAGTGAAGAGTTTGCGTTTTGTTAACGCCTTTTTTTAGATACCAAAGATTGCTAAAATCAATCAATTTACGAGCTGCATTCGGACGTACACTCCTCAAGGCTACCATAGTTGACTTTGTGATGATGCAAGTACGTTTTGACATGTGACTGATCGTGCAGTCTTGTTTTAAGATTATGTTTTGTCTTTGATATCGAGGAAGCATAAACTGTATCAATCAAAGGCTTCACAACCTGGTCAGGGTAAACTTTTCAATTTGCCCGTTTGTCGAATTGTCGAATGGTAGTGTTATACTTGATAACGTACGCCAGGCCAGGCCCTGAGTTCGTGTGCAACAAAATATCGCGTTACAGTCTTAACGTTGAAACACCTTCATCTCCCTTGCGGATGTAGTTTATACGGTGATGGTCATAGCTGCCTCCGAGGTAGAGTATATCCTTACCAATGGTAACTATGTAAAACACTTTCCAGCGGTCAAACGAAGATACAGACGCAATACTCATTGATGACCTTTCTCAATATGGAATGCATCCTGCGTATGAACCTTGCATTTTTTGTTTAAAGTTTGAATTCGCAAAAGCCGATTGATTAAACGATGTACAGTAGCCTGAGATATGGCTTAACTATTTACCGTCTGACTTTGATCTGATGGGTTGTCCAGTTTGATGAATATGACGACTTAACGATTAACATCCTTAGTCGACTCTAGATGCCCTTCGAAGTAATATTTCCAATGATTTGGCTATACGAGAGAAGGATTACGAGATTTACCGATTGTATTCTTCTTAACAATATATACATGTATTGTTGACGAGGCAACTTTATCCCCATTTATCTCGGATCTCTTCTGGAGTTCTCTGTTTGACTTTTTTCTTCTTTATGGATTGGGACATTACAGGACAAAATGAAATAAAACCTGAATAAAGTCGTCTTATATATATGTTTACATATTTTACATATGTTTACCTTTTCCCACATTCGAACGCTTTCTGACGCTTGAGCGGCAGATAACTCTTTAAAACTTTCAGGAAAAATGCGAAAATGCGAATATTGAGCTAATTCTCCTTTTGCCACCAGGTTATAAGCTCTATCAAATTAGTATACTTACTTGAACAGAGATTTATCATACCAAGATGGTTTCAAACAAGTCTGCTAACGAATTTGGGTATGTGGGAAAGGGTTTAGACGATGCAGTGTGGTTTCAGTCTTCATTCCTGTATTCAATGTCAATTATTGAAAGCAGCACTATTCATGAACATCATGCGAAAACCGATCTTCAGATCATTTTTTCTTTGTGAAAAAGATGGCAGTTGCGACCAATTTCTCGGATTACTTTTTCGCTCTATAATTCCAGGACGAGTGTACGATCAGATAGCGAACAGGGAGAGTCCTGGTAAGATTACATGGACGGAGGCTCAGTCTGATCTGGGTTTACAGTGTTCGCAAAGACCCGAATATCCGTTTTACCATGACCAGGCTTATATCATGTTCTTAGTGGTTTAATTCTCACAAGCAATAATGTAATTCGGAACGATTGCATTGTAGACAAGATATTTAACTCAACAATATTTACGTAAGACTGACAATAGTCTTACGTAGATACGATCTAGGCTTCAGTCTCGATTACACAATGAGCAATAATGTGTTTTTTGTCTGTACATTGTTCGTGGACGTGCATACTAATATGTGGATGAAACGATAAAGTTTCATTTATAGTAATAGCTTGACTATTCAGCCAATATATGAGTTGAGAAAGAACATCCTTTTTGGACCCGGCGATTGTCGCAAGATCTCGTTTTATGTCGATATTGTCCGGAAATGACCGACAAGTTCACAAACAGAACCTCTTACGACTTCGATTTTGCACGGAAATTGCCGAGCCTATATACTGTTTATAAATAAATACTTTGTACTGAAATTGCCCAGCCTATAAATTGTTAATAAATAAATACTTCGTACGGAAATTGCCGAGCCTATATACGGTTAATAAATAAATACTTCGTACGGAAATTGCCCAGCCTATATACTGTTAATAAATAGATACTTCGTACGGAAATTGCTCAGCCTATATACTGTTAATAAATGAATACTTCGTACGGAAATTGCCCAGCCTATATACTGTTAATAAATAAATACTTCGTACGGAAATTACCCAGCCTATATACTGTTAATAAATAAATACTTCGTACGGAAATAACCAAGTCTATATACTGTTAATAAATAAATACTTCGTACGGAAATTGCCCAGCCTATATACTGTTAATAAATGAATACTTCGTACGGAAATTGCCCAGCCTATATACTGTTAATAAATGAATAAATAGCCGAGACCCTTTGGAGTGTCCTATCTTATAGTATAATGTAAATGATGTCCTGATTATTTGGGGTTCCCTTATCTCCCTTCCCCCTATACGGATCGAATACTAATCATAATAATAATAATCATGATAACATTAATAATAATAATACGAAGAAGGAGAAGAGGAAGAGGACATTACTATAAACACTTCTAATTGTAAGTTTAATTATAAAAGTGATAAGAACAGAAGAAGAATCAGAAAAATGAGAAGAAATAAGAAGACGGAGAAGAAGATGGATCAAGAAGAGGAAAGTAAAAAAGAAGAGAATAAAAATAATAAGCAGAAAAAAATAGAAGAAGAAGAAGATGAAGGAGAACAACAAGAAGAATGAGGAGGGAGAGGAGGAGGAGCAGCAGCCTGAGGCGGAGAATAAGAAGTAGAAACAAAAAAGTAGAAAAGGAGAAGAAGAAGAAAGAGAAAAAAGAAGAAATAAAGATAAGACGAAGAAAAGGAAGAAGAAGACGTTATAAGAAGAAAACAGGGAAGAGAAAAAGAAGAAGAATAAGAAAAAGGAGGATAAAAGGAGGAGGAGAAACAGGAGGAGAAGAAGATGAATTAGAAGAAGAAGAGAAGAAGAAGAAGAGAAAGAAGAAGAAGAAGAAGAAGAAGAAGAAGAAGAAGAAGGAAGAAGAAGAAGAAGAAGAAGAAGAAGAAGAAGAAGAAGAAGAAGAAGAAGAAGAAGAAGAAGAAGAAGAAGAAGAAGAAGAAGAGAACAAGAAAGAGAAAAAGAAGAAGAAGAAGACGAAGGAGAAGAAGAAGAAGAAGAAGAAGAAGAAGAAGAAGAAGAAGAAGAAGAAGAAGAAGAAGAAAAAGAAGAAGAAGAAGAAGAAGAAGAAGAAGAAGAAGAAGAAGAAGAAGAAGAAGAAGAAGAAAACAAGAAAGAGAAAAAGAAGAAGAAAAAGAAGTAGAAGAAGAAAAAGAAGATGAAAGAAGAAGAAGAAGAAGAAGAAGAAAATGAAGAAGGAGAAGAAGAAAAAGAAGAAGAAGAAGAAGAAGAAGAAGAAGAAGAGGAAGAAGAAGAAGAAGAGGAAGAAGAACAACAACAACAATTATGATAACATTTTTAATTTGAAGAAGAAACAGATGAATAACAATACAATTACTACTAATAATAAAATGTATTTGCTCGTAGGTCAGGGCCTGGTTAACTTTGCCAAGTTATACTTTACACATGTACATTAATATATAAACAGATAGCTAGTCAACACAATTACAGACGTAATGTCAGGTCAATTTAGTGTCGTTATCTATCTTACAATAGAAACCGCTGTCTATCTTTTATCTGGAAATCTTTTTCTCTATCCGTTTGTTAACATCTACATTATTCTTCTCTTACTAATTGGACTGTCGTTTGGAGTTTTCCTGCATTCCAAACTTTCGTTTATCAGTACTATCTATGGCGTGCTTCATGGTAACTTAGCTTACGTTTTCGTTCGGACATGAACCTTCCGCGTCCTATTTTCATCACAAAATCGAAAAATATACTTTTAGTGAAATTGCTAGGAATTTAATTTAACGTTTTCCCCACATACAACACATCAACGGAAGATGGCTGGAGAATTAAATAGAAATATCTAATTATAATTATAAACGTCTAGTTTTATGATACAGTTAAAACGTCTTGGCCAAAAGAGAAATAGCTCATAATGAACACTGATTTCCTTTTGCCACACTATCTTAAGAGTATTCTGTAAAGGATTCAGAAAGAAGCTTCTCTATGCTGGAAGGGATACAACGTACTTGAGGCGTACCTTGCGAGTTTGTGATCTTAATGCATTTGCGTAAAGTGAATTGTCTTGTACATGTAAGTGCGTACATATGCCCAATCTTGACTATGTTGAAGCGCCATTTAGTAATACACATCTCCGTGCCTTGCTGTTGTCAATCACCGAGCTATCTATCCTACATAGATATTTTCGGTCGCCGTGGTTTGACTTTGATACTGTTGAAAACGGCGTAAGATCTGACCCAACCTTGCCGGATTGGCGATGGTGAAGCACCATTCGGTTATGCACATCTCCGTTCCTTGCTGTTGTAAATCACCGAGGTGTCTTAAATAGATGTTCGGTCGTCGCGAATTAACTTAAATACTGTGGTAAACCGCGAACAATCTGATTAAAATATAATAGAAAGAACAAAGCATTTTACAACTTTTCTTAAAAAATGATTCATCAATATGCCAGTCAGCGCACCCTATAATAATAAATGAAAACAATGGGAAAAGAGCTGGTCATGTTCAAACTTATAGACATTATGCAAATACATGTATCTACGAACCGATCACACGTACAGACATCCACTGTATTTCGAGGGCTTAGCATGAAACGGTTGTAACTAAAAATCTATATTGAAATCCCTGGTTTAGGGGCAATTTGATCCCTTTGTAAATAATGCAACTCAGAACTAGCAATGGCACCTAAATTCCCATCGTTTACCAAGAAACATGATTTAACGCTTACAAAGACTTTATGGCGAGGTGATTAACCTTGGTAAAAAAAAATACCAATTTTAGTTACAACAGTTTCACGCCAAGCCCTCGATTGTGTCTTGAAATCAGTTTACTGACATATTGGTTATTCATTCTTACTACAATGTTTCCGTTATAACAAGGCGTTTCCGGGGTAAATGACCAGTATAAGATGTCTATTAGCCAGTTAGTTGTATTGTTTATCCACAATCGGAGCACAACGAAGGGAAGCCATTAATTACGACATGTACCCTGTTTAAAGTATTTGGTATGACCCGGAAAAGGATTCAACTCGTGACCTCCAGCACTCGAGGCTTTTTGCTTAAAACTGTTTGTTGTGATTTTGTCATCGATTCATTATAACAAACATTTAAACCACACAAATACTGTCTACATTTGTTTGACATTGTTCATACACTGTTCATCTTCATTAGAATAAGATAACATGCAGAAAATATGTAGTTTAATAAATTCCTAATACCCAAGATCATGTAAATGTAAAGATTTTTTTTTTTTAAATTACTTCCGTCCTATGGTTTTTCTAAATATCTAATTTAAAATCTTCGGGTTTAAGGTGTAATACATAATAACAATAGGGCGAAATTGTGCAACAAATAACATTCATATTCTAATTCATCCAATTACTTAGTCATGTTTTGCCAATTCTAAAGACCGAGTGGAGTTATGTGCATTCAATTTGTTCGTAATCTAACACTTCATCTTTGAACAAATATATTCGTTATTAAATAGTCGAGTGCAAAAAAAAGAAACAGGCGTAATTTACAATGGTAGATAATTAGATTCCTTTATTGTTCATGACAAATATAAGAATTACTAAAATGTGTCGGCTGGTAGAAACTTGTCACTCACACCGTATTTAACTGATCACTCACACCCGAAAAAAGTTAATGAGCATGTAATTTTATGGTAGGTCGGAAATATCTCGTGAAAATACTTTTGGCAGCGGCAACGAACATTTATCATTCAACGAAACAAAACTTACAATAAATGAAAAGTATATGGTATGTGAACAGCCTATTCGGATGCCATAGTGCGTTTACTAACACACCGTACCGTTACCCTTGATCTAGCCTTGTTACCCTTTACCCAGGACCGGTGCTGTAGTTATAGAGCGTCCGTCTCGGTGCGGGATGTTGTGAGTTCTATCCGAGCCCGCGTCATATCAACTATCTTAAAACTGTTTGTAATGGCTTTGCTAACCTTTGAGCTCAGGATTGGTAGCATTATGCCTGTCTCGCTGGTGTCAGGATAAAATACGCATGCATATTTACGAAAGGTCTAACCAAATAATAATCGGCATGCAGCGATCCGTATCCAGCCCACCCTGACGTGTCAAATAATCAAGACAATAATTCACTGCAAATGGCAATATTGGGGTTTTGACAACAAATAACGAGCTGTCTCACCCGGAATCAGTTTATTTTGCCTTTTAGTTACCCAAACTTCTATCATATGAAAAAATGGAACTGACCGATGTTGAGCATGAAGAGTCTACTTTAGAAAATTCAATGTTTTCAACTTTATTTAACAATTAAGCTACCTTTTATGGAGATTGTTCAGGTTTTTGTCACTACGTTTTCAAAGTCGTCTGCTGCAGATTTGTTGTATGTGGGAAAGGATTAAAGGCGTATGTGATTATGGCAGGAAACTGGCGTAAACCTTTGACTTCTGGAACAAATGTTGTGAAGCGACAGTCACCAGTTCATACCCAGGGCGCATCTGTGCTGTTTGACCAGGACCTATACTAATCACCTGAATATTTAATCTTGATAGTCTTATAATTGGCATTGGACTGTTCCAAAAAGAGAGAGTAGTACACCTATTCAGCATTAAAAGGGTTAATTCTGGTCACGTTGGTCCAGTTGTTCCGTGTCTTTGCTGCTGTTTTACGAATATCAAATCTCAGGGTAAGCTATTGTTTTATGAAGTAAATATATGCAAAAGATTATACAGAAATATGTTTAGTTATATTATATTTTCAGTTTCGAACAAATAATTGTATACAAGTATATGGAGGAATAAAGGTTTTGTAAGAAGATGCTTTAAAAAAAGAGAGCTGCTTTTTTATTTCTGGAATATCTGCATACTTGCTGAAGTAAAAATGTCTTGTTGTTCATTGCAAGAAAAACAACTCTTTCATATAATACGTTTGGAAATAGAGATAATAAATGAGTTCGTTAACATTGCTGTCTCCAGTAGATGTTATCAGTGTTCAGTGTTCGTGGAACTTTGAGAGCAGGTGAACGAACGTTTATTCGTTTATTCCCCGTGACGACGAAATATAAACTAGAAATAATTCGACCGTTCTGGCTTTATAGAACGTGTCATGCAGAAACAATCTAGCATCACTTGAAGTGCAAACACCAGTCCCCAAATACTTTGAATCTTGTCAGCAAACAATCCATTCATTTAAGTTCGATGGTTTGTTTGTATGTTGTTTTAAACCGATTTCAACAATATTTCAGTTATATCACGGCACTTCCTGGGTGAGTTACCTGTACTAATGGTCCATTTATCCTGATACCAGCGAGTCAGTCGTTGTGATAACCCCACAATAACGATAGTCAATGATAGAAAGCCAGAACTACCATGGTTCTAGTCTATGGTATGACCCGCCCGGGGCTCGAACCCACCACCTCCCAGAAGAGCAAGATATCTCTCTGAACCCGAAACGCTCAATGTTCAACACTTTGGATCTACTGAATAGAAAACAAGGTTGAAGCAATTCAATGATATTGTAATGATACTTTAACATAGCAGGCTGGTGCCATTATACGTCGTTTAATGTCTAGTCGGATTGTACTCGGCTATTTCCGGAAAACATCGGGAATGATATAAGCCCCAATTAGGTAACATTTGTATTGGTCTTTTTTCTTAAAATACATGAACAACGTCATAATGGATTATCGCTTCAGAAAAGTATGAATAGTGTAGGTTCAGATCGGAATCTGTTCTGTTCACAAGAGCAATCTTGAATCTTTTCGCATGGGCGTACTCGCGTATCATATGGAAACAAGCGTTGTTTCGTCCATTGTATGATTTGTTCCATATAAATATCACACAATTCACTTTTCAAGCTTTCGGCATGGCCGCTTCTTTTCAGGAACTTGATTTAATCTTACAGTTTGTAGTCCATTCAATAGCAAATGGGAATGAACAACAAATGATGATTAGTTTTAGATAACAAACACGAGTTACCTCTTTGAGGAAAAACACATTGACCACATCATCATTGCACACACATGTCAGGGTTAGGTTAATAATGTCAATGTATAACTTTCAGTTAAAGTCATACGAGTGTTGAGCAATATTGTCTTTGATTTATTAGCATTATATTTGAATAGTATTTCCGTTAAGTCATGTCAACTGAACACTTACTCATGATCCCTTATGGGTTATTAACCTGCACTTGGTTTGGAAATGTGCCACGCAGAAAACCACGCTATCATGCCAGCTGCCAGCCGGAATCGAACCTGGGACGCAAAGTACGATATCCCCAACACTTACCCCTCAGTAATGACATATTCTTATGATATAAACAAATTGAAAGGGTAGTTCTTATTTACACTGTATATATTATAAACAAACACTATGTATATTATAAACAACCTATAAACTGTTTATATTATAAACCAACTGAAAGAGAAGTAATTTTTTCAAACTGTATATATCATAAACAAACAGTCAGATTTAAGGAAACTACCCACCGAATTTATTGCAACAACTGGCGAAAATGACTGAAATACGGTTGAGTGATATTTCTGGGATTTTTGGAGGGTTGAGTTCGATCTTATCAGTGATGATAGATAGGTCTACGCTATGTGGAAGTTCTGTTTAACGGGGAAAATGTTACGCCTGGTGCCAGCCCTTGAGAAGTCGAAGTCGACCTCTCGGACCAAATGATTTATTTGGGCCGAGTCATGGTACAAGGTGACACTCGACCGTCAATCTAGAGATCAGGGATTCAAGGTTTTGAGGTGCTCATGAGTTAATAAACTCTTTCTGACGCCTGTGCAGAAGACAGTTTTTGAAAACATAGTGGTAAAAAAGAAATTGTTTCTATACTTTCACCTATATTATCAAAGTCATCTACTGCAGATTTGTTTTGTTTGAATCTTGGATCCTATAGGCGATTTGGGATCTTATTGACTCGCCACTAAGGGAGATTTTGGATCCTATTGACGATCTGGGGTCCTATTTAGTCGCCGCTCAATACGATTTTGGATCCTTTTCATTCACGTAACAGGCGATTTGGGATCCTTTTGACTCGCCGCAACAAGCGATTTCGGATCATATTGAATCGACTCTTAAGGAGATTTCGGATCCTATTCACTCGCGTCTACTGGAGATATGATATCCTATTGACTCTCCGCTACAGATGATTTGTGATCCTATTGACTCGCCGCTACGGATGATTTGTAATCCTATTGACTTGCCGCTACAGATGATTTGTAATCCTATTGACTCGCCGCTACAGACGATGTGTGATCCTATTGACTCACCGCTATAGACGATTTGTGATCCTATTGACTTGCCGCTACAGATGATTTGTAATCCTATTGATTCGCCGCTACAGGCTATTTGTAATCCTATTGCCTTGCCGCTACAGATGATTTGTAGTCCTATTGACTTGCCGCTACAGATGATTTGTAATCCTATTGACTCGCCGCTACAGGCTATTTGTAATCCTATTGACTTGCCGCTACAGATGATTTGTAATCCTATTGACTTGCCGCTACAGATGATTTGTAATCCTATTGACTCGCCGCTATATATGATTTGTAATCCTATTGACTTGCCGCTACAGACGATTTGTAATCCTATTGACTCGCCGCTACAGACGATTTGTGATCCTATTGACTTGCCGCTACAGACATTTTGTAATCATATTGACTCGCCGCTGCAGACGATTTATGATCCTATTGACTCGCCGCTATAGACGATTTGTAATCCTATTGACTTGCCGCTAGAGACGATTTGTGATCCTATTGACTTGCCGCTACAGACATTTTGTAATCCTATTGACTCGCCGCTGCAGACGATTTGTGATCATATTGACTCGCCGCTACAGACGATTTATGATCCTATTGACTCGCCGCTATAGACGAATTGTAATCCTATTGACTTGCCGCTACAGACGATTTGTGATCCTATTGACTTGCCGCTACAGATGATTTGTGATCCTATTGAATCTCCGCTACAGACGATTTGATATCCTATTGACACTCCGCTATAGACGATTTGTAATCCTATTGACTTCCCACTACAGATGATTTGTGATCCTATTGACTCGCCGCTACAGGCGATGTGTGATCATATTGACACTCCGCTATAGACGATTTGTAATCCTATTGACTTGCCGCTACAGATGATTTGTGATCCTATTGACTTGCCGCTACAGATGATTTGTAATCCTATTGACTTGCCGCTACAGATGATTTGTGATCCTATTGACTCTCCGCTATAGAGATTTGTAATCCTATTGACATGCCGCTACAGATGATTTGTGATCCTATTGACTCTCTGCTACAGACGATTTGTTATCCTATTGACTCGCCGCTACAGATGATTTGTGATCCTATTGACTTGCCGCTTCAGACGATTTGTGATCCTATTGACTCACCGCTACAGACGAGTTGTGATCCTATTGACTCTCCGCTACAGACGATTTGGGATCCTATTGAATCACCGCTATAGACGATTTGTGATCCCATTGACTCACCGCTACAGACGATTTGTGATCCTATTGACTCACCGCTATAGACGATTTGTGATCCTATTGACTCACCGCTACAGACGATTTGTGATCCTATTGACTCACCGCTACAGACAATTTGTGATCCTATTGACTCACCGCTACAGACGATTTGTGATCCTATTGACTCACCGCTACAGACGATTTGTGATCCTATTGACTCACCGCTACAGGCGATTTGTGATCCTATTGACTCACCGCTACAGACGATTTGTGATCCTATTGACTCACCGCTACAGACGATTTGTGATCCTATTGACTCACCGCTACAGACGATTTGTGATCCTATTGACTCACCGCTACAGACGATTTGTGATCCTATTGACTTGCCGCTACAGACGATTTGTAATCCTATTGACTCACCGCTACAGACGATTTGTGATCCTATTGACTCACCGCTACAGACGATTTGTGATCCTATTGACTCTCCGCTACAGGCGATTTGTGATCCTACGGACTCTACGCTATAGACGATTTGTGATCCTATTGACTTGCCGCTACAGACGATTTGTGATCCTATTGACTCACCGCTACAGACGATTTGTGATCCTATTGACTCACCGCTACAGACGATTTGTGATCCTATTGACTTGCCGCTACAGACGATTTGTAATCCTATTGACTCACCGCTACAGACGATTTGTGATCCTATTGACCCACCGCTATAGACGATTTGTGATCCTATTGACTCTCCGCTACAGGCGATTTGTGATCCTACGGACTCTACGCTATAGACGATTTGTGATCCTATTGACTTGCCGCTACAGACGATTTTTGACCATATTGACTCTCCGCTACAGACGATTTTTGACCTTATGGACTCTCTACTATAGAGGGTTTGAGACCCTATTGACGCGCCGCTACAATCGATATGAGATAATATTAACGCTACAGGCGATGTTGAATGCTGTTGACTCGCCGCTACAGGCGATTGGTGATCCTATTGACTCTCCGCTACAGACGATTTGTGATCCTATTGGCTCTCCGCTACAGGCGATTGGTGATCCTATTGACTCTCCGCTACAGACGATTGGTGATCCTATTGACTCTACGCTACAGACGATTGGTGATCCTATTGGCTCTCCGCTACAGATGATTGGTGATCCTATTGACTCTCCGCTACAGATGATTGGTGATCCTATTGACTCGCCGCTACAGGCGATTGGTGATCCTATTGACTCGCCGCGACAGACGATTGGTGATCCTATTGACTCTCCGCTACAGACGATTGGTGATCCTATTGACTCTACGCTACAGACGATTGGTGATCCTATTGACTCACCGCTATAGACGATTTGTGATCCTATTGACTCACCGCTATAGACGATTTGTGATCCTATTGACTCTCCGCTACAGACGATTGGTGATCCTATTGACTCAACGCTATAGACGATTTGTGATCCTATTGACTCTACGCTACAGACGATTTGTGATCCTATTGACTCTACGCTACAGACGATTGGTGATCCTATTGACTCACCGCTATAGACGATTTGTGATCCTATTGACTCTACGCTACAGACGATTTGTGATCCTATTGACTCTCCGCTACAGACGATTGGTGATCCTATTGACTCTACGCTAAAGACGATTTGGGATCCTATTGGCTCTCCGCTACAGACGAATTGTGATCCTATTGACTCTCCGCTACAGACGATTTGTGATCCTATTGACTCTCCGCTACAGACGATTGGTGATCCTATTGGCTCTCCGCTACAGACGATTTGTGATCCTATTGGCTCTCCGCTACAGACGATTGGTGATCCTATTGACTCTCCGCTACAGACGATTGGTGATCCTATTGACTCTACGCTATAGACGATTGGTGATCCTATTGACTCACCGCTATAGACGACTTGTGATCCTATTGACTCTCCGCTACAGACGATTTGTGATCCTATTGACTCTCCGCTGCAGACGATTTGTGATCCTATTGGCTCTCCGCTACAGACGATTTGTGATTCTATTGACTCACCGCTACAGACGATTTGTGATTCTATTGACTCACCGCTACAGACGATTGGTGATCCTATTGACTCTACGCTATAGACGACTTGTGATCCTATTGACTCTACGCTATAGACGATTTGTGATCCTATTGACTCTCCGCTACAGACGATTTGTGATCCTATTGACTCACCGCTATAGACGATTGGTGATCCTATTGACTCACCGCTATAGACGATTTGTGATCCTATTGACTCTCCGCTACAGACGATTTGTGATCCCATTGACTCACCGCTACAGACGATTGGTGATCCTATTGACTCACCGCTACAGACGATTTGTGATCCTACTGACTCTCCGCTACAGACGATTTGTGATCCTATTGACTCACCGCTACAGACGAATTGTGATCCTATTGACTCACCGCTACAGACGATTTGTGATTCTATTGACTCACCGCTACAGACGATTTGTGATCCTATTGACTCGCCGCTACCGGCGATTTATGATCCTATTGACTCTCCGCTATAGGCGATTTATGATCCTATTGACTCGCCGCTAAAGGCGATTTATGATCCTATTGATTCGCCGCTACAGGCGATTCATGATCCTATTGACTCGCCGCTACCGGCGATTTATGATCCTATTGACTCTCCGCTATAGGCGATTTATTATCCTATTGACTCACCGCTACCGGCGATTTGGGATCCTATTGACTCATTACTACCGCCACAACCTGTGATCGATCCCGGGACTTTCGGTTTTAAACGACACGACACTTATCACTCAACAATCTCTGAATCCTTACCCTGTTTGACCCTTACATGTATGTTCGCATCTAGAATAATCTTTAATATAATATCCTTGAACATTCGTATAGTGTTTAGTATGAACAGTATATCAGTTATATACAGAGTATTCCAGCGCTTAAGGAGTTCGCAACAGCCGGTAGCTCAGTCGGTAGCGACGCAGGCTGTCAATCCAGGGGTTGTGAGCTCGAACCCCAGCTCGGCCAAAATTATTTTCAACGTTTGACAAAAGTCATTGTGACAAGCGTCATTCGTCTTTCACCAATGGGCTATCAGTCTATGTGGAAAAGCAGCCAGTTGCTTGGAAATAATGTTGTATGAAGTACTGGTGTGAGAAAGCCACAAAACATGGGAGTAGGTGAACTGGCCACCGTGATATGACTGTTAACAATTGTTGAAAAAGGCGTTAAACCCCAGTCGATCAATCGCAATAGCAGACGTATTTTAATCATTCGCAATATACAATATTTTAAAATATTTTAGCAAACGGAAAAATTGTACATTATGAACATTATTTATATTAGCCACAATGTTTGCAACTCTATATTCAATGCTTAAACTTTCATTTATAGACATTTTCCATTGTTTCACCTAGATGATTTGGAAGTTGTCTACGGCAGACTTATTGTACGTGGGGAAAAAGGTTAAATGAATAAGTTTATAACAGCAGTTATATTTGTTTGGAATTAGGTCCGCATAAAAAACCAAAACTATCTGAGCGCATGAGCGATACCAAAGTCTCTGAGAAAAACAAATTTATAATAAATGGGAATCTAATCCAGGATTATATGGAGGGATTATGCTGGAATCATATTTCCATCAAATACCGGGAAATTACCATTGTAGATACATGCGTCGTAGGGATGCGGGCGGGCATGGTAAAATGGATGTTTTTATAGGGAAATACAACGGAATCGTGATTACCTGAAGTTGCAATAGAACTAAGAAGTACTTCGAGTCATCGACGTGTTCGAGTAAATATTACCTTTGTAATTCACATGTGCTTACAAGTTAACTGTGTAAAGTAATATAACCGTATAACACAATAATAAGAAAACGGCGCTGACGTGTACGTGGAATTCCTCCCTTCGTAACTCACATGTGTTTAAAAGTTTATCATGTAAAGCAATACCTTATACAATAATATCAAGTAAACAGTGCAAAAGTTTTAATATTTCGCTCGTCTGATTTGTCAGAACCAGTATACCGCTGTTTTAAGCAAGGGCCCTCGTCAGCTATAGTAGGCGAATTCCGAAGATACTCATCGACATCTAGACTGGAATCAGTTCCTATTGATAAAGTCTGTCTACAATAGCGGCAATGAATATCGTGAAAATATGTATTTATACGGTAGCTCTCCATTACTGAACACCATTTCTGGTACCGAGAGAGATTTCTTGATATATGTAGATTGTATATAATGTCAATGAAAGCACATGCATCTGTGGAATATTTGCTAAACATGAATGTTCTGCCTCCAGAGTATCAATCTTTACAGTATCGTACCGCCAAATAGTCCGTCACAAAATAATCACAGTGCGGTAACTTGGTTGGATATCAACCTGGAAATTGGATTTGATATAACTTAAGCAATAGACAGATCTCCAAAGGAATTTGCTTTTAAAATATATGACTTACAAGATTTAAAAGTAAAATGTATTTCTATGCTTTCATTAAAAAAAAAAAGATTCATTCAAGGAATTGGTTCGAGTTAAACAATATATTCGATATATCACATGTTCGAGTTAAACAATATATTCGCTTTATCACATGTTCGAGTTATCGCGAGTTGTATACACACAAGGGCCAAGTCATGGGTGAACTGATTATCGAGAATTGGCGTCCAGCGAAGATGCAGATTAACCTGCCTCAGAAACGTCTGTGGTCGATCGAATCACATACTCCCATAAGCATTATGATTTGTTTGTTTGATTGTCTGTTTGTTAACATTATATTTTTGATCTACATTGTTCTCTATTAATTTGTATTGATAGTTTGGTGTTTTACGCTCCTTTCAACATTTTGTATCAGTTATATCACAACATGTATTGCTACGTAAAAAAACCAGTTTAATTCTCAACGAGGGTTTTTGAGACACGTGCATTTCGTGCATTTTGGCTTGCAATGCACAGGTAACGTAATTGATAATTGTTACAAGTAACGTATTTGATCATTGTTACAAGTAACGTATTTGATCATTGTTACAAGTAACGTATTTGATCATTGTTACAAACAACGTATTTGATCATTGTTACAGGTAACGTAATTGATAATTGTTATAAGTAACGTATTTGATCATTGTTACAAGTAACGTATTTGATCATTGTTACAGGTAACGTAATTGATAATTGTTACAAGTAACGTATTTGATAATTGTTCAAAGTAACGTAGTTGATAATTGTTACAAGTAACGTATTTGATAATTGTTACAAGTAACGTGTTTGATAATTGTTACAAGTAACGTATTTGATCATTGTTACAAGTAACATATTTGATCATTGTTACAAGTTACGTATTTGATCATTGTTACAGGTAACGTAATTGATAATTGTTACAAGTAAAGTATTTGATAATTGTTACAAGTAACGTATTTAAAAATTGTTACAAGTAACGTATTTGATCATTGTTACAAGTAACGTATTTGATAATTGTTACAAATAACATAATTGGTAAATATCATAGATAACGTAATTGATAATTGTTACAAGTAACGTATTTGATAATTGTTACAAATAACATAATTGGTAATTGTTATAGGTAACGTAATTGATAATTGTTATAGGTAACATAATTGATCATTGTTACAAATAACATAATTGGTAATTGTTATAGGTAACGTAATTGATAATTGTTATAGGTAACGTAATTGATAATTGTTATAGGTAACGTAATTGATGATTGTTATAGGTAACGTAATTGATAATTGTTATAGGTAACGTAATTGATAATTGTTATAGGTAACGTATTTGATAATTGTTACAAATAACGTAATTGGTAACGGTTATAGGTAACGTAATTGATAATTGTTATAGGTAAAGTATTCAATAATTGTTACAAATAACGTAATTGGTAACGGTTATAGGTAACGTAATTGATAATTGTTATAGGTAACGTATTCGATAATTGTTACACGTAACATAATTGGTAATTGTTATAGGTAACGTATTTGGTAATTGTTACACGTAACATAATTTATAATTGTTACTAGTAACGTAATTGATAATTGTTACAAGTAACGTAATTGGTAATTGTTATAGGTAACGTAATTAATATTTATTACCGGAAACTTACTAAATAAGTCATCGGGATTGAACGCTGCGGTTGCTAAGGATTATTAAAATATGTATAATGCATTTGAATCTATGCCAATATTTTGATTAGGAAACGTTTATACAGTCTCTTCAATTGAATGAAACCAGCGACCCTATTATGGTTGTTTTTGGATTATGATATTTTATCTTGTATACGTAACATATTGGGTATAATTTAAAGCCTTTCAAGTGAAAGGTTACATGGCTTGTTCTAAATCAGAAATGCCACGATAGTGTCACATATTTATAACTATCATTTTTGTGATGTATTCACACCTATTTATGGCGTATTCAGTCAACTCACGATACTTTGAAGTCGAATACATATTGTTTAAGACCCGTCGAAAGGGACAACTACATAACTTTGAGTTAATTTGTACTTGTTTAAATCCGTATTATGAAAAAAGCCTTGATAAAACCATTAACAAAACCCACAACATATCAGAAGTTCTGAGCAGTCAGAACTACTGCTACGTTATTTTCAAACGACAGATCAGTTCTAAGAGTGTGATGTAGTATTTAAACGATAAATTCGAATTAGCGCTTGTTCAAATTATCGCAAGTCAACAATTGTTGGACGAAGTAAATTAGAAGTTGTAGTACTGCAATATATTGTCGTCACTCCATAACATTTCAAATTGCCAACAATTTTGCATAATGATTTACACTTCAAAACCAATCAGAATGTCTTGCTCTACGGAGTAATTGTGTTATTGATTTCTGACAAGATGAAGTGCTTCTTAAACCAGCCTATAAGGGAAAGCAGCCAGTTGCATGGAAAAGACTGAAATGTTGAGTACTGGTGTAATAGAGGCAGGAAACACATGTGTATGTGAGCTGGCAGCAGTGATATGTATAAACGAAATATCCAACAGGGCGCAATACCCCTATCAATCAATCTAACAGTTACAGCTCGTTCTTTTGTTACATATGTGTTATTGTGTCAGTACAGCTAGGGGAATGTAAGCTCAATTATCAGAAAAAGAAAGAAAGCATCCTTATGAGGATAAATAAAGTCTAAAGACTGATAATTGAACTTGCTACTTGTACAGTATCGAGGCACTTCGGGTAGTTCTGGTTTACCGTACTCTAATAGTGAAGTCCGTCGTTATGGATACTTATATCACACGCGGGAAACATTGAGAATCTACCAAACATGCCTGGAATGTACCAATGAGGAATTGTTACGGACCAGTACCTCACATAACTTACTATGGAGAACACAAATGTGAAATATTTAGCATTTGGACACTCCGATAATTTACTATCGTCTTTATCAGGTTCATTCGAGCAAATTCAAACGTGATGGACGGTTGAACGTAACTTGGTTAAATAAAGTTATTCCCCTTGGTTAAATGTGTCGCATGATTTTATACTTCCGCTATACCAACCATTACTAATGGCATTATTGGCAATTCCCCCAATAGTTTATAAAACGTGTGAAATTAATCGCTAAGAATAAAACAAACCTTGTATGTATGTGAGAGTGAGAGAAAGCTTTCGGGAAGAGAGTCGAAATCGGTATCCTAACGTTTCGAGTTCGACGCTGTTTTCGTTTTGTATGCATGATGTTTATGCCACTTTCAACAATGTTTCATTTATATCGCATAGTTACCTTGGTATGTTACCATAACTAGTCGTACTGACACTAGCGAGTAAATCGCAATGCTAACCGCACATTCCTGAGCAGCAGGGAAATACTTCAATACGAATCGGTACCGAACCCGCGACATCCTGAACCCGAGGCGGACGATATACCTTTACACCACCGATGAAGTGTTTGATGCTCTTTAGAGCGCGGTCAAAATGGTGGAACTCTGCGTGATCTCAAAGCATGTATCCAGCGTTCTTCGTGTAGATTATTAATGTCATTGCTTTGCAAACGATAGAAAGTACACAAGCTTATAACTTAAATCATAAATAATTACACAGCTTTCAAACGATACATAATAAGGGAAATGGTGACGAAACATAATATCAGTCGTTGAATTAGATGAAAAATGAACGCTAGTCTTGTCTATAAAATATATTTCTATACCCCGGGTTATTCCGGTAACTTTATCCCGGTTTATTCTTTTTACAAGTCAGATTCAATTACTCAATACAATTACGTCAAATCAAAAGGATCCTCAAAACATCGCCTTTCAGACATCAGACGAGCTGTCTCTCATGAAAGCTACATTATTTGCCACTTAGACAATTTAAAAATTGTACCAAATTTCCTGTTAGACGAAAAATGAAGTGGTCCAGTTTTGAGCATGGAAGAGTCGACTTTGTGAAATTGGGCGGTGAAAGAGTTAACGCTATTCCACATACAACCAATCTGCAAAGGAGACATTTTTAATGATGATTTAATTCATCGTTTGGCCAGAATGTTTTCATTTGATTACGAGTTTCCATATTCCCGCCTTCAGATGTTATCCATTCATGTTTTGCTGAATGTGAGAAAGGATAAATTAATTTCGATCAGGCCCTATTTTTGCTTGACGCCATTCATAATGAAACGCTGAAATGACATAATACACGCTTTGACGGTAACTATTCGTGTCACTAGTTTTACAAGGAGGGTAGCATGTCGGGCGAAATGCTGGATTTATCAATTATGATTTATAATAAAACAGAATAATACATGTCTTCAAAGTGTGATACGATGCAGGCGCGGTCTGTCTACTCAGTCGTTTATATGATTTGATAAATTTGACCCAAGTTAACTCGACCTCGAAAGGGATTCATAAATTACTTCGAGTTATCGACGTGTACGAGTTATCGACGTGTTCGAGTTATCGACGTGTTCGAGTTATCGCCGTGTTCGAGTTATCGACGTGTTCGAGTTATCGACGTGTTCGAGTTATCGCCGTGTTCGAGTTATCGACGTGTTCGAGTTATCGACGTGTTCGAGCTATCGCCGTGTGCGAGTTATCGACGTGTTCGAGTTATCGACGTGTTCGAGTTATCGCCGTGTTCGAGTTATCGACGTGTTCGAGTTATCGACGTGTTTGAGGTATCGAAGTCTTTGAGTAATCGACGTGTTTGAGTTATCGAAATGTTAACGATCTTGACGGGTTCGAGTTATCGACGTGTTCGAGTTATCGACGTTTTCGAGTTATCGACGTGTGCGAGTTATCGACGTGTACGAGTTATCGACGTGTACGAGTTATCGACGTGGTCGAGTTATCGACGTGTTCGAGTTATCGACGTGTTCGAGTTATCGACGTGTTCGAGTTA
>JASEVX010001027.1:0-29458 GCA_031761405.1 Serripes groenlandicus
ATTACCAAGCAGCAATCTAGGGGGAAAATGATTGTATCATTGTTTTCGCAATTGCTTAACCTATCATGGTAGATGGTTATTCAAGGATAATTTCTGTAAACGTCTTTGTATTATTGACGCCGCGCGGAAGCGCGGTGTCAGTATTGAATAGGTTTTAATGTTGTACCATGGGGTTGCGTAATCGAATAGGGAGCAACCAACATTAGTATTGTTAAGAAAAACTCTGTAATATGTTTGAAAACAAAAGCACTTTATGAATCAATAAATTGTATTAATTTATTTAAGGAACAACAAGATACAACATACGTATGTATGTCTTCTACCGTTATTTGTCTAGGGATGGCAACGAATACCAAAATTAGTATTCGAATGTTCGACCCATTTGTGCATGCTTACCAAACGAAGACTTTATTAATTCTGTATTTGTCCAGTGTTCTCGCATTTGACGTTTCCGTTACACCGATGAAATCGTATGCAAAGAATGTTCGTGAAAAATACGTTGGTAAAGTGCGCAGATTTTAATTTATTGATCCCATTCTTAATTTATTGTTCGAAACATTTAGCTCTGATTACCCTGTTTACAACTGAGGTTTAATCTTACTCTTGCTGCATATAACTGAACTGTTGTTGAAATGCTGTTGTAAATGACAAATAGATGTATGTATCTTTTGCTCGGTAGTTACAGATGGGTTATCTATGGATGTAGATGTATGTTTGTTTCGTAGATGATTGCGGATGTTGGTTGTAGTTCTCTGGTAGGACAGCTCCGCCTCACACAGAGTACATGTGGCTATTTTCTCAGATCGGTGGAAATACTTCCAAACTACAGACGACGTCAAATATTACGTACTAATGTCAAGATATTTCAAAACTGATGTGGCAATGCAGATCGCATTTGAGTGTATTTATGAAAAATAATGCGCTATAATAACAATTATCTACAAATAAAAGGTTTCTATTTCAACTGTTTGATACTTGTACAAACAATTAATGAACTTAAAACAGGTGCTACATATCTGCATGTTCGCACTTACCAATGAAGGCTTCTTTAATTATACAAAATGTAAAAATACACCGCTACTTAAGTAGTAACAGTTTGCCTATCAAAACGAAATTACGAAATCGGATAATAACACCGCCAATATTGTGTGATTGATGCCTCATTCTAAACAGCGATAACTACATAGAATACACGATGAAGTTACGGTGTTTTGGAACGAAAACATCGGTATCGTATCGATCACACTTAAAGCCTAAAGCAGGGATTATCAGTTTGACATGTTATACACTTTATTGACACTTTATAAACTACGCGTAAAAATAGACCATCGATAACCCTTTGCTTACAGTTGATGAAAAAAAAAAATGAAGATTTTTTTTTTATATACATTTTTTGAAAATCCTGATTCATCGAATATTCGAACCATCATATAGTATTCGAATATTCGACCGTATGATCGAATATTCGAATATTCGTTGCCATTCCTAGTTATTACAAAATGTTACACACGTGTAATTTGTATTTAATAACTTTTCCCCAACTGAAGACCGGATTCATCAAAGCTAAACAAAAAAATCACCTTTTCCCCCAACTTCCTAGGCTACGCTTTTGTAATTGTTTGGTTTACGGCCCTGACGAACCGATTCATCAAAGCTCAGAAAAAAAGTTTCCGGAGATGTTTTTGCCTATTTATAAAATTCTGTTGTATTTCTAAACTTAAAACGTTCCTCTCCATACAGTTTGTTCATTCAGACCATTGTATTCTTGCTATATGTTGACTATACGTGTGAACCTTTTCTAGATTTTAACACATTTATGCGCCTTTTTTTCAAGTACTTAAAAATGTTGGTTAAAGTGTAACACTTATTTTGGACATCATCAAATGACCTTGCAGGACAAGTCCCAAAACTCATATCAGATTTTGATACAATTATGCCCCTTTTTGGACTTAGAAATGTTGGTTTAAGTTTTGCATGCAAGGTTTTTTCTCACAAACCACAGATGCGATTACTTTGAAACTTCACACACTTATTGGACATCATCAAATGACGTAACAGGACAAGTCCCAAAACTCATATCAGATTTTGACACAATTATGCCCCTTTTTGGACTTAGAAATGTTGGTTAAAGTTGTGCATGCAAGGCTTTTCCTCACAAACCACAGATGCTATTACTTTGAAACTTCACACACTTATTGGACATTATAAAAAGACCTTGCATGACAAGTCCAAAAACTCATATCAGATTTTGACACAATTATGCCCCTTTTTGGACTTAGTATCTTGCATTCAAATAATTTAACAACATTTCTATCATGTTCATATCTCATTAACAACTAATGATCTTGACTTGAAACTTCAGTCATGTCTTCAGACAGTCAAGTTAGATAATTCTTGTATGAATTCAGTACAAATTATGGCCCTTGTTTGACTTCGACAATTTGGTTAAAGTTTGGCATGCAAGGTACTTTCATGCACATATCTCATGAAATACTGTTAACTATATAATCAAATGGCAAACAGTCGAGCATGCTGTCTTTCGGACAGCTCTTGTTTGTTTATATACTCCCGATTGTGTTATCATACTTCTGCTTAACTGGAAGGAGAATAGAATCCCCTCTCTCCTTCCAAAGCTTGTGTCACAATTAAAGTTAATATCTGTTAATATTTCAGCACCTATGCTCATTTTTTATCTAATTGATCTAGTTAGATCAGATTTAAAACCGTTTATTGGTAAACAATTAAGAAACTTCAACTTGAATGACATTATAGTTGCAGTCAATGTTAAGCAAACTGTAAACCAAATGGTTGAGCTTGACGGGAAAGTTGCTACAGATAATTATGATAATATTGCGGAGGCACTAAATAATCACTTTGTATCGGTATTTACGCAAGAGAAAGAACCAATACTGTTATGTGATACTCAGACAGACTCGGATATAAAAGACATAGACATAAACATAGAAAAAAAAAGAAACAAAAACATAAATGAAGTAAACCCATCTAAAAACCAGGGTCCAGATTACATGCATCCCAAAGTTATATCAGAATGCAAATCAGCAATTAGTGAAACGCTATCACTGATTTTCTAAAAATCATTAAATGAAGGTAGATTCACCACAACAAATGGAAATGCGCAAATATAACATATATTTTCAAAAGCGGATGAAAAACTAGTATATAAAATTATAGCTCAATAAGCGTAACACCAATCTGTTGTAGAATCAAAGCGCTGAAGGCACTGCATTTGTTTGGGTACATAAAACTGTTCAAACATTTGCCTTTGCATAGATGTGTGATTTATAAATTATGCATTGTTTATAAATATTACAACTTCGGGTAAAAGAATAAATGACGCATCCGTTAAAATTAAATGCCATTTTAGTTGTCTATAAAAATAAATTATGAGACATACATGTGAATATTATATTTAATTTCCAAGTTTCAAAAGACATGTAAAACAAATGGATAACCATTATGGCCCCGACTCACTCATCTAAGTATTTACCAATTTTTGTTACAAAAAAAATCACAATTGACCAAGGGTTTTCTAAAATCTTATTCAAAAGCTTCCTGCTTAACAAGAGATTTTTCAAGTTTTCACTATAGCCATATAAGGCCAAATAGCCCTGCCCCCTGGCGGCCATGTTTTTCGACCAATCAACATGGCTTGGAGGAATCTGATAGATGGTCTCCCAATGAACATTTCTACAAAAAGAATTGAAAATTGGCCAAAAACTTTCGGAGGAGAAGATTTTTCAAGTTTTTACTATAGCCATATTAGGCAAAAAAGCCCCGACCGCTGGCGGCCATGTTTTTCGACCAATCAACTTGGCTGGAAGGAATCTGATAGAGGGTCACCCTAGGAACATTTCTACAAAATTATTTGAAAATCGGCCTGACACTTTTGGAGGAGTACACTATAGCCATATAAGGCAAAAAAGCCCCGCTCCCTGGCGGCCAAGGAACACTTCTTTAAAATAATTTGAAAATCTGCCAACCAGTTTGGTAGAAGAAGAATTTTAAAGTTTTTTTATTTTCGTTGCCATGGAAACCATAATTCTGCATAAATCACAAACATTTGAAGGAATTCTGGTGAGGTCAATGAGAGGATGCTTTCTGTGAAGTTTCATCCCAATTGACCCACTCGTTACTGAGGAGAAGATGTTGACGGACGACAGACGCCGGACAAAAGGAGATCACAATAACTAACTTTCAGCACTTCGTGCTCAGGTGAGCTTAAAAAGAAACATCTATCCAAATGAAAGAGTAATTGAAATCATGTAGAAAATATTGTGGAAAAAGGCAGTATTAATATTTATATGAGCACTTTAAAAGAAACATGCTTCAGACTTCAGAGGCTTTTGAATTCATTTGCATTATAAAAGGATTAAATGCTCCAGAGAAAACCAATACCTGTGCCGTCCGAATTTTACTCTACAGTATACACCTAAGCTGGCCGCTGTTTCCTTTAAAGGGTGTTTAAGCTTGCCAAATCAATTAAGGATGCGTGACCATACACTGTTAATTACCATTGTGTACGAGTGTCATTCCAAACAAATTATAAATGTAACCCCTTTTCCCAATAAACCTATCATATACATTTATGTATTTGTAACTTGCCGGGATGTGTCGATACCGTCATGGTACAATGTGATATATGCACAAATTGGTTTCACAAATCTTGTGTTAATGCACCTGTGGATATTTCGACAACAGATGCGGACTTTAATTGTAACTTTTGTTAATTATTTGGCTATTATAATGATAAGATATGTGATTAAATTGGCAACATGTAAGTTTTTTACTTATAACAGCATTCAAATACAAATTTGGTTTATACGACGGTAAAGAAAGGTTATGGGAATTAAGAAATTGTTTAAATAAGCACATTTTCCTTTTCCCACAATGTTTTCAATATATGTTGCTTTTTACTGTTTACACAGCAAGAAAAAAACATTTAACTTATTTGTTATAGATTAGTATTATAGTTGTATATATATATAACTACTAGAAACAAATTAAGATTAAAAGTGTTGTATATATATACTTATTGTTTATTTGTTATTTAAATTGATCTGCCCCTTCCAAGTACCCTACATAATAGAATGTTGCATGGATCATTTGCCTCGTAGTATGGCACATGGAAAACTGTTGAAAGTTACAAAGTAGAAAATGAAGAGGCCCAACAATAACTAGAACCCATGACCCTTCAATCGATTGTAAAGGAGAGGATATAATTGAAGCAAAACCTATGGCTAGTTACTAGCAACCTATTCTATTCTTGCAATGTTTTCAAATTTCGTCCGCTGCAGATGCGTCAAAAGACATTTACTTGTCGGAAAATCAATCCATCAATTCAATTTATTGATATCTATAGATATGATATAAAGAGGAAAGTCGTTAAAACACTTTACAAAGAGATTCCATTTCAGCATGATCTCGATTTTTGGTTTAATCTTTATCACTGATAAAAACAATCAAACACATTATATATTTATAAAGAAAACCCCGGATATGATCATATGTAACAAATTATACACATTTGCCCATCTTTAATTAAACATTTTTTACAACAAATCATAGCGTCCGCAGATTTGCTCTATATTCTATAGCGTCCGCATTTTCCCTCTATAATGTATTTGTCCGCAGATCGCGTCCGCACTTTAGACCCCCCCCCCCCCCCCCCCCCCCCCCCCCCCCATACCGTTGTATTTATAAATGGAATTCGACGATCACGATTTCTCTGCAAATATGTTACTCTCATTTTAAATGCATTTTATGACGCACATATTTGTTTTTTTAATTCTTTATACTCTATTTATATGGCCGACAAGGCCCAAAGAAAATATTTTCAATTCTGTTTTTATCTACATTTTCAATGCGTGATTGAAAATTCAAATACCGTATCTGGAGCTTAAATCGGAAATAGTTCTCCCTGTAGCAGTTCACTCATTGAGATTTATAAATCTCTCCGCGTTCATGTTTTAAAATACAATGTTTCATTTTATTTCCAAATTCTCTTTGAATATAAGAACCACATAAGAAAACAAAGACGATATAAATATATAATTATTTCAAAAATCGTGATACATTTGAAAAGTAAGAGCAAGTATTGAGTACTACTTTCACGCGTATGAAATTTAGGAACTTTTCCATAAGACGTATGGCTTCAGAATTGCAGCTTCTAAATTTGTTTGTTCCAAACAAATAATAAAAATGGAGAAACTAGTAAGAAACGAAATGGTTGCAATACTTAGAAAAGAACCATATACTGTCAACCAAAGGAAGTATCTATTTATGGATTATAAACTTTCTGCATAAGAGGTACCAGAGGTTACTAGTGAATGGATCCCCATCACAAGGGAACAAATGGAGTAGCCCAGGGTAGCGTACTAGGAACAATTATGTTCTTAATTTTCAAAACGATCTGCCAAAGGTCATTAAAAAAAATTCAGACGACACCAAACAATATTCCATTATCCAAAATCCTGAACATGTTAAAGAAATGCTGAACATATGTATATGGAAGATACAAATTCGAAAAAAACATATGCTGGAAAAGGTTGAAAAACGAAAAAGAGCTGGGGGTCATTTTTGATAACAAATTAAGTTTCGAAAATCATATCAACACTAAAGTAAACTTGGATAATATAAATTTAGGCATTAACTAGAAGCTAAACAATTTTAACCATAACGCTTCTGGTCTCTTCAACTATATCAACTATATCAAGACAACTAATTCAGATTCATATAATGCCCAAGAAAGAAAAGACATTAACGCACAACTCGGTGAAATAAAGTTACTTCCCTTGTTTAAATCCTCGCCATTTGTAATGAAATATTTGGTTGGGATTAGATCACAGGCATCCGAATTTCTATAACAGCAAACAATTTGGAAAAACACACAATACCCCGTTAAAATACTAAACATGGCGGTCGGAACAACTGCAAATTTCCAAATATAATGAACATTAAGCTTAAAATCGATGGCGTATTGGTCGGTGTGCAAATATTGATGTGTTGGATCATGAGAAAAATCATTTATGAACCTGTCTTTACCTGGGACCAGGTCGTTTTAAATGTTTTTTCTGCAGAAATTACTGCCCGAATCGAGCAAGGGGGTAAAATGCCGTTGTACACCTTGTCATTATTATTACACTATATGGACGTATAGAGGGGCTATTTATAGTAACACGTGCGGGATTCCCCAAATTACCATTACGATCATTTTAATCATAGCGTAAAGACACTATAGAGAGACTTTTTGAGTATTTTAACGAGGTATTGTGTGATTTTCCGCAATTTTTGCTGTAATAGAAATTCGGACGCCTGTGATTAGATGGGCTGGAAACAAAGCAAGAGTTGTTAGTTTACAGTATTGTTTGTATGCTGTGTGTTTTTAACTGATGTCAGCTTATTACCGTGTTGATTTTAAGAACTTTGTGGACATTGCTAATTTGATTTGTGCAACTTTAAAGTACGCAACGATGTGTTTGGGAGTATTACAAATATAACTTGCGCTAACTAAAGTTCGGATACAGGAGAACTATCAGATGTGTTCACCATCTGAATTGAAAATTATAAAGTAACATAAATTTCCGTTCGAAAAGGGCCTCATAATGCCATAACACTAGCTTGGCGCTCCAACCAACTGAGCTAACCGGTCAATCATGTATTTCGCCAATATCTAGACATTATACCACCTCTTAACCTTACCAACCCCCAGTGACTCCAATTGCAATCTCCACAGGTGCATTCCAGTTTGCTTCTGACACCATTAAAGTAACATGAGATATTAAAAAACGAGGTAGATTTGGATAAAAGAATAAATAGTTTTTTCCTCCCAACTCTTTGTCCCTTTGGTTAAACTTGAGGCTTAACTATAAGCACATCCTTAGCTGGCCCGCCCCCATATGTAGGCCTTTAGCTGAAGAGTTTTCTTTATTATAATATATGAACTATTTATGCAGATAAATGAGCCTGTGCATGGGAAAAAGATACAAGTCGGCTTTTGGGAACAGTGCAGATCCAAATCAGCCTGTGCACCCATACATTCTTTTCAAGATTTTCACTGAATCTATGTTACAAAATAAGAAAACGCTAACGAGTGAGAATCTTTATGAATACGATGACTACGGATATGTTATCAGTCAGAAAAGTAATATGGAGAAACAGAGGTCCTCTCATATTGAGGAAACACCTCTAAAATTCATACTGGTGAGAAACCGCTGAAGTGTTACTTTTGTGAATATGCATGTCATAGAAAAAGGTGATTTAGTCAGGAATGTTAGAATACACACTGGGGAGAAACCTTTTAGATGTGATCTTTGTGAATATGCATGTCATAGAAAATGTGATTTAGTCAGGAATGTTAGAATACACACTGGGGAGAAATCATTTAGATGTGATCTTTGTAAATATGCATGTCATAGAAAATGTGATTTAGTCAGGAATGTTAGAATACACACTGGGGAAACCATTTAGATGTGATCTTTGTAAATATGCATGTCATAGAAAATGTGATTTAGTCAGGAATGTTAGAATACACACTGGGGAAACCTTTTAGATGTGATCTTTGTAAATATGCATGTCATAAAAAATGTGATTTAGTCAGGAATGTTAGAATACACACTGGGGAGAAACCTTTTAGATGTTATATTTGTGAGTATGCACGGCATCAGAAAAGTCATTTGGTCCTTCATAAAAGAAAACATATAAGTGAAGTGCGTTATAATAGTGATGTTTGTGATTATGGAAGTCACAATAAAGGAAATCTGGTGAAACACATGAAAA
This sequence comes from Serripes groenlandicus, assembly GCA_031761405.1. Taxonomy (NCBI): domain Eukaryota; kingdom Metazoa; phylum Mollusca; class Bivalvia; order Cardiida; family Cardiidae; genus Serripes; species Serripes groenlandicus. Next base: position 8,797 of record JASEVX010001027.1, read on the forward strand.
CACATGATCCTAAGCCTACTGTTGTTGAAAAACCTCATTAATATGATGTTTGTGGACACAAGTTAGTTTTAGAAAATTATGTAAAATCACACATGATAATACATACCGGTGAGAAGCCCTATAAATGTGAAATTTATGGATATGCATGCAATCAGAAAGGTGTATTAAATACACATATGAGAATACAAACATGTCAGAAACCATTTAAATGTAACGTTCGTGAATTTGTCTGTGGCAATAAGGGTGTGTTGGTCAATCACAAAACAAAGCACTCTGATGAGAAACCGTTCAAGTGTGATATTTGTAGAATATGCAAGTAAGACCAAATGTGCCTTAATCACACACATGAGAATACACGCTGGTAAGAAAAACATTTAAATGTGATGATTCCGAATTTTCTTGCAGTTACAAATATGTTTTAATTGTTCACCATAGGAAACATACTGGAGAGAGACCCTATAAATGTGGTATTTGTGGATATGCATGTGCTTCTAAATATGGTTTGAAAACGTTACATATGAACAAACATATCAATGAGAAAATCTTTTACAGATATGATATTTGTGATTATTCATGCAGACGAAAGAAACAATTTACTGTACATATGCGAAGTCATACTGTTTGGGAAGGTGATTAATTGCGATGTTTGTGGCGTCATATTTAAGGAGAAAGGTCACATGACTACAGGTCACATGACTAATACTGATGTAAAATCATTACCTTACAGGAAAATCTTTCAAACTGAAAGATACTCAAGAAAATGATTCAGAACCCATACAATGAAAAAGCAAGTTTTAGGTTCTAAGACATTGTAGAAAAAAGTGTAAGTAAAGGGGAAATATGTCATTTAGAGCTGTTGCTCCTTTTTCATTATCTGTCTTCTACTTTTTTCATTTGCCAATGTGCCAAAAAATGGTTTTATCTGGGTTTCATTAATACCTTTCCCTCTTGCAGATGAGATTTTGAAGCACCGTGGAGGGCTTTTGAAAATATATTTGTAAAAGTTGAAATTGCTCACAATGTTTCAGAACTCTATTCACTAATTATTCTTTCATTAATAGAGAGTTTTCAGAGTCATCTGCTGCAGGTTTGTTTTAAACCTTTCCCACATACAACAAATCTGCAGCAGAAGACTATGAAAACATCTAGGCAAACATATGAAAGGTCTCATGTAAACGAAACCAGAAAGTTTAATAAGTGAATAGAGTGGAAAACATTTGGAGCAATTTTGTCGAAAGGTTTTCAAAAGTTTTCTGCTTATAAGATGTCAGCTTATGTCTGTATGTGGGAAATACAGCGATTAAATTAATGAAAAAAAATCAGATTGAATGGAAAAAAAACCTTGTTCCGTTCCGTTTGGCAAAACATCATTATCCTAGGGGATAATTATACTTTGCGAAACGGAACGGAACATCATTTTGTAAACGTATATTTACCGTAATCCTGAAATTTAAAAACTTTTAAAATATTGAGTGTTTTAACTACCACATTAGAAAAAAGGCATACAGAAAAGACGATCTAACTTATATTAAAAACTACGAATAAAATTTTTTCTTTGCCCGGATACTATCTGTGAAAAGCCAATCGTACGATACAATTCAACATCACATATGAAGGTCTTCATAAACTCATAGCCTCCCTTGGCCCATACACAGCTTCTGGTTCTGACGGCATTCCCACTCGCTTTCTGAAAGTAATCGCATATGAGATTGCACCCGCACCGACACTTGTCTTTCAAGAATCCCGTAGACAGGGCAAAATCCAAGAGGATTGGAGCAAAGCCACCATCACGCCAGTTTTCAAGAAAGGTGATAAAAGTCAACCCTCCAACTACAGGCCGATATCTCTCACCTCAGTCTGCAGCAAAGTCATGGAGCACAGCCTTCATAGCCAAATCATGTCTCACCTAGAAAATCACAACATCCTCTCTGACATGCAGTATGACTTCAGGAAGAGACGATCTTGTGAATCCAAGCTAATCCTAACGCTACAAGACATACATGCAGGACTCATTGCTGGTGAACAAGTTTATGCCATACTGCTGGAATTCAACAAGGCGTTCGATAAAGTCCCGCATGAACGTCTACTCCTTAAACTAAGTCACTATGGGATCAGGGGCACAGTGCTCAGCTGGATCCATAGCTTCCTTTCAAGCAGAACACAACAAGTAATAGTGGAAGGTCAAATCTCTCCTTCTGCTCCCGTAACATATGGAGTACCTCCGGGAACAGTCCTTGGCCCTCTCCTCTTTCTGGTATACATAAATGACTTGCCTGAACGCGTTAAATCACCATCCCGCCTCTTCGATGATGACTGTCCCCTCTATAAATACACCAAGAGGACCTAAACTCACTACAGCAGTGGGAAAAGGACTGGCTCATGAGCTTCAATCCATCAACGTGTGAGGTCCTTCATATTACAAGAAAGAAAAACCCCATTAAAAGCAGCTACATTGTCCATGTCAGCAATATGGCATCCACAAAAACACCTATGTCCAGAAAGAGAGCTGTGCAAAGGAGAGCTGCCTGATGTGTACGCGGTGACTCACTTGGCTGGCAGACCCTACAGCAGAGCCTAACGCAGCCAAGCCAAGCTGACAATGATGTACCGCATCGTCTACAACCTCATAGACATTCCTGCGGCACCATACCTGCATACAGCCACAGTAGCAACCAGAGGCCATGCCATCCACTACATTGTCCCCTTCTGTCGAACAGACTACCTACGGCACTCCTTCTTCCCGTTCACCATACGTATAATGGAACCAGCAATCAGAGCATCTTGTGGCGGCCACTTCTTTGGAAGCAATCAAATCCGGGGTGGTACAGTATTCGATATAACTATACACTTTATACATACTTTTAAAACTGCACCGTTCGCGCCTCACCACAACCATGTACAGTTCACATTGTACGACGATGCTCCAGAATGGGCCATGTGCAACATTGGTAGAAGAAGATATCTCTTACAACCGCATATCTCTGATAGCCCATTTTTAGAGTAATCTGCATCAGAACGAGACACAAAATAACATATCTGGAAATTTGGATTCTATTTTATTCATTCAAAGGTGAAAACATTGTTGAAAGTGGAGAAACTGTTCTCAAGGTTATAGTTCACCTTTTCCAATGACGTTTCTATGCACTTCATAACAAGAGGTCCATGAGTGGCTATGATAAGTTGCTTTCAACACTCCAGTCATACTGACCAATGTCTAAAGGAAGTATGTGGTATCTATGAGGTATGTATGTGGTATATATGTTGCATTAACCATCAATATTCCAACTTTTAACTCTTTCCCACATACAGACGCTTTCTGACGCCTCTGCAGCAGACACATTTTGAAAACTATCTTTTGAAATTTAATTAATAATTGTTCTTTCATTTATATGTTTTCAAAGTCGTCTGCAGCAGATTTGTTGTATGTTGAAAAGGGCTAAATAAGCGATTGTAAAATATGCAATTGATACTATGTGCTCATTGTTGGTGCAATTTACACAAACATTTCTTGTATATGTGGTTCTTTACTGTGCACATTGGAAAAAAATAGGATGAAAACGGGGGGACTATTTATCATTCTCATTTTTTTCTTTTAATTAATGACAGAGCGTGTGAAACAACACCATTCCTTGAACTTTGACGGTCTATGCCCAGTTGAGCTAAAAAATTGTAATTTCTATTTGTTCATATTGTCAAACTCATTTCTTCAGATGCATTGACTTTGGACGATTCTATTTGAACAGAGGTGAAAAAAAGCAAGAAATCAAGCCGTTTTTAAAAGATCCATTTCTGTGAAAAAGGCTTTCACTGCAATATATTGCTTTTAATAAATGATTGCATTTCAAATCTACAGTATTTCTTAACATATAATAGTTTTGTCTAATTAAAGTATACCTTGAAATTTGATAGAACCATCTGCCAAGTATAACACAGTATCAAAGGTCCCTGGTTCGAGTCCCGTGATGAGCGGGTCCTGACTTTGGGATTTTTCCACACAAACGGCGCGAGTACTGGTGAAGTCTCCAGGAAGCAGACATCGAGCGTGATTAATCTAAGCCCAAGGCTTGTTTCGCAATCGATGTAAAATAAATAAGTTTAAACTAAGTATAACACGACAGAAAATGAGAAATATAATCATCAATGAGACGGCTTTCAATTTCTGTTTACCGATCTAACTTAATTGTTGTAGTTTCTCAATCAGGCAGCACTTATGCAAAGCTTGTCCTTTCGCCAATATTATTGAATGAGGAACTTTTGTCTGGGGTCTCTTGCATTAAACACCGCTTTCCCTTTAAACTGACAGCCATCGGTTGTGGTATACAGTCAAACTCGTGTCAGCGGTCACCTCTGTTAAGCGGCCAGCTTGTTATAAGAAGCCACTAGAAGACAGACCAAACAACAGTTTCTTCTTTATTTGACTTTGTATTAAGTAAGCAGCCACATTTTAAACAATCCCGTGGCTGGATGTCTGCGTAAGACATGTTTGACTGTATAACCTTTTCCTGTTAAGCTTCTTTCAAAGAAATTGTTCATCGAGAGTTGAAACCATGGTGGCAAAATCTGAAATGGCTCATTATAATTTGAAAATACTGTGGTAAAAGGAGAAATGGCACAAGAGTAATTTCGCCTTTTTTCCACAATGTTTTCAAAAGTCAACTTCTACAGATGTGTCGAAATGTGCCTGCAAGCATGAAGAAAGGTTAAAGTGAGCAAGTTTATCTTTTCCCACAATGTTTACAAAAACCATTGTACTGCAGAGGTGTCAAAACGTGCCTGCAGGTGTGAAAGCGGGTTTAATTCAGGAAAACCTTGTTTAGATATTTATTAACTTGTCTAAACCCTTTCCAACATATAGAATGAATGTATATTGTTTTATGGCGCATCGACAGCTAAGGTCATTTAGCGCGCAATTAAATTTAATTATTCATGATCGCTGGGTAAACAAACCAGTACTAGGCTAGAAAATGTGCCTTGCCCAAGGGCTCCAACATATAGACGCGTTTGCAGCAGACAGCTTTTGAAAACAGTGTGGCAAAAGAAGGAATTGCTCATTTTCCTTTTGCCAAAACGTTTTCAACTTTATTCTATGATTAAACTTTCATGTATAGAGATGCCTTACAGTTCTGCAGCAGATTTGTTGTATGTGTGAAAAGGGTTAAGACAGCTTGCGCGACTTACATGGCTGAAAAAAATTTGGATGAGAAAAACAATATCTATTTTTTGTGATAAAGACTGGTTATTCAAGTAACGTTTCAGTTAAAAGTAGACACATTTAATAATTTATTATATTGGAGTATCGAATCGGATATAACCCCAATATATGATTATGAATATGGATGCATACAAGACAAACGCCACATGTGGTGAAAATGGTTAGAATGAAAATCAAGATGGCGGACCTCCCATTGTTTTCATGATGGAATCCTCCTTATTTGATGACAAATCACTGTCGGATACCAGCTGGATTACTAATACAGATATGTACGAGGCGATCATCCAAATTATTCTCCAGTCGCATATTACAGGGATTCAGCGCATAGAAGGTATGTGGAGGATATACATAGACAATATAAATGATATCAACAGGAATCGAGTTAAGAGGTAGACATATAGGACTCCTTAACACTAACCCAAAGCGATTTGACACTGAAAATACACTTAGTATTATAATTAAGGACATCCCACTATCGGTAGATGATGGTCCTGGTAAAACGGGGTCTTGAAGTTATCTCAACAAAACGTGAGAAATTGCGATATAAAGGAAAACTAACTAATTGTGATACGGGAGATAGGTTTTGTGTCTTCAGAGCAAGTACCCTCAAAGGTCATATTCTGTGGAATTTTCACTGGAAGAGCATTCCACAAAGGTCAGGATATAAAATCTAAACCACGAAAATGCAATAAATGCCTACAAGAAGGTCATTTTATAGGCGAATGCAAAAACGATTGGGTTTGCACAAGCTGCAATACAGTAGGGCATAAAAGAGGAGAATGTATCATCAATGAAGATGTCGAACTCACCCCAACAAACATCAATATCAACCGTGTCACATACACAACAGTATAGCTTGACGAAGGAAAACGAGTACGAAACTGCATGTTCTACTCAAGACGAAGATGAACAGACATCAAAACCACCCAAAAAACAAAAGAAAACGTTACAAAAGGACACTAGAAAAATAAAAACGCAAATAGAAACGTTTGTCAAAATAGTCGGCCAAAATACAAAAACACCAATCAATGCGAAACGTGGCAAATAAATCCCGCATTCATGATGACTCGGCGGATAGTTCATGATTGTAACATGCTATTGGCTAACTGTTCTCTTTGTAATAAGGATATGCGTGTTTATACGGACTACGATTTCTGGACTATGATTCAAACAAAACGCTCGAAGAGCAGTTGTGTCGTAATCTATAATGATAGATATGACAATATACATTAAACTAGAACTATCACTGAATGTGATTAATACCCCCGAACGTCGCCCTGATAGGAAAAGTAGTGGAATATTAAGAAACCCCACCTTAACTTCCAACTTGTAGTTTGTAGTTCTCCAGAAAGGGCGATGAAAATTATTCTACGAACAAGAAAATATAACAAAGGACAATAACTCTGTATTCATGTAAAATATAGTTATGGTTCCTGTACACCGCACTTCCTCTCATTGTGCTCTCCCATTGTATGCAGTTTTATTAGATTCCATCCATTAGTTATTAAGTAATTCTCCGGACAAAAAAAAGTAATAAAAGGGCAATAACTATGTATTTAGGTAAAATAGAGTTATGGTTCCTGCATACCACACTTCCTCTCAATGTGTTGTATCATCGTATGAAGTTTTATTAAATTCCAACAATTAGTTTTAAAGTTATGCTCCGGACAAGACTCTACGAACAAGAAAAAGTAACAAAGGACAATAACTCTGTAATTTTGTAAATTATAGTTATAGTTCTTGTACACTGCACTACCTCTCATTGTGCTCTACCATTGTATGAAGTTTTATTAGTTGTTAAGTTATTCTCCGGACAAGAAAACGGAGCATAAGTTTAGAAGATTTATTAAATTCCAACAATTAGTTTTAAAGTTATGCTCCGGACAAGACTCTACGAACAAGAAAAAGTAACAAATGGCAATAACTCTGTAATTATGTAAATTAGAGTTATGGTTCGTGTACAATGCACTTTCTCTCATTGTGCTCTACCAGTGTAGGAAGTTTTATTAGATTCCATCTATTAGTTGTTAAGTAATTCTCCAGACAAGAAAAGGTAAAGGGCAATACTTCTGTCATTAGGTAAAGTAGAGTTATGGTTCCTGTACACCGCACTTCCTCTCAATGTGTTGTATCATCGTATGAAGTTTTATTAAATTCCAACAATAAGTTTTAAAGTTATGCTCCGGACCGACCAACCACAGGGTGACTCCAATATACCCCCTCTAAACTTTGTCTATCGGGGGTATAACAATGAATAATGATAACTAATGAAACACCGGTTAATATATTCTGTACAACTATTAAAAATATATGTGAAATTGTTTTGCGAAGATTGTCGATGATTCATTATGCTCAGAAGAACAATCGATCATCGCCAAAGTACGCACGATGTTAAAATTTATCTCATCCTACTCCATGAAATAATAGAATACTTCGATTTGTCATATTATCTTATAGTGAAATTTAGAAGGATCGGAGTACCGTTAAAAGCAGTCTTACATTTACTCATTTTCACAATCGAGAGAAGATCGTGTTGTCAAAACACGTTTCGACGATGTTGTTACAAAACAAAAATGCATTTACCCTATCCTCATATGGACTTTACGAGTTTTGATGTAGAAAACAGAGCACGTTCTCTCTATGCTCACTAACTCTAGATGTCAAAGTATAATTACTGCCTTTGTGCTCTTGAAGATTATACTTCATTTATTAGTGGTGGTGAATATTACGCTCGGTTATTTGTTTTTTCATTTATTTCATATTCGCTTATAAAAAAGTTTGAGGGATTTGAGTAATCAGCATAACAGGAATTTGATGTGGATTAATTTGCTATTTATCATAATCTTTTATTTAAAATTTAGTGAACACTTATGGAGTTTTTAAGACACACCAGTAAGCGTGTTTTCAGCGTAGACTGCGCCATGTTTCATTAAAAATGATGAAGAAATAAAAAATTGTAATTGTACTCTAAGCTTCATATCTCCATATCGTTGTGAAGGATCTCAAATTGTTATAGAAGGTTGGTCGGTATTTATTTATTTTCTCCACCGATGCTTGCTATGCAATACAGCAAATTTGTTAAGTTCTAGAATCGAAACTCATATTCGAGTCTTGTGATCTCTTTAGTTTAAATGTATTATATCGTGTACTAAACACTATAAACAACATAATATAATCTAACTTACAATATACCATGCCAGACAACATCCATTTATTGTTCTTTTAAACTGTCAAGGTTTGCGCGATAAAAAAAAGAGATCAAGATTAAAGCACTACATAAAACAACAAAAGGCTGATATCTTATTCCTACAAGAGACTCATTTTACTCCCGATTTGATGCAATCAATATCTCTTGAACTAAACGACTGGAATATAATAAATTCATACGGTAGTAATTTAAGTAAAACTTAGCTTTTGAAATAATCTATTCAGTTATAGACGCAAATGGCCGTTATATTATATTAAATTTAATACTGGAATGTATCATGTATACATTAGTTACCATATATGAATGTAATGATTTCAATGACAGAAATAAATTCTTCGCATTGCTGAACTTATTGATTGATAAAAACGCAAAAGGATTATTAATATTAGGTGGAGATATGAACGGCACTCTATCGAACAATGACAGAGTGTCAAGAAATAAAAGTACACAAACATGTAGAAAAGTAAAATCCCTAACTGACCTAATACAAAACAAACACCTGTGCGACATATGCAGAGAAATATACACAGACAAACAACAGTTTATTTGGAAAAGAACATGGAATTCCGAAAAAGGTAGAATTGATTTTCAACTATACTTCATACTGATATTCTACCTGCATGCATTAAATACACAGATCACTTAGCAATATCATTGACAATAGCTAAACAATCCCAACGAGTTCCAGGTTACTGGAAATTTAACAATTATTTATTACATGATCTAGAATACATCGCAATTATATCTAATTTAATAAACAGATTCTACTTAATCAAAGCAATCTGGAAATTCAAGTTCTTTTGGAGCTTTTAAAAATAGAAATTAAAGAAAACTCTATAGCATACGGTAAAATCAAAAGTAAGGTTAAAAAAAGTTTAATAAACATTCTTGAAACGAAATACAGATGTAGTTAAATGACATTAAACACAACGAAATTAGATTACAAGAAATCGAAACGGAACTAAATGACCTTTACTTAGCAAAGTCAGAAGGTGCAAACATTCGATCGAGAGTTCAATACATAGAACAAGGTGAAAAGAATACAAAATACTTTCTTAACCTAGAAAAATCAAGGCAAAAAAAGGAAACATTAAACAAACTTGATGTAAATGTTAAAGAAATCACAAACACTGTCGACATTCTCCAAGAAGAAGTAAAATTTAATAAAAGTCCTGGATCAGATGGCTTAACAGTTCAATTTTATTCGCATTTTTGGAATATATTAGGTCCTCTTCTGATTAAAGTATTAAATGAGGGTTATAAAAAAATCAGAATTAACATATACCCAAAGAACTAATATTGTATAACTTATTCATAAACAAGAGGGCCATGATGGCCCTGGATCGCTCACCTGATTATTATTTTTTCACTTTAGCCATATAAGCCCCGCCCCCTGGCGGCCATAGTTTTTGACCAATCAACATGGCTTGAAGGAATCTGATATAGGGTCACCCTAGCAATATTTCTACAAAATTATTTGGAAATCGGCCAAACACTTTCGTCGGAGAAGATTTTTTAAGTTTTCACTAAAGCCATATAAGGTAAAATAGCCCCGCCCTGTGGCGGCCATGTTTTTCAACTATCAACATGGCTTTAAGGAATCTGATAGAGGGTCATCCAAGGAACATTTCTACAAAATTATTTGAAAATCGGCCTGACACTTTCAGAGGAGAAGATTTTTTAAGTTTTCACTATAGCCATATAAGGCAAAATAGCCCCGCCCCCTGGCTGCCATGTTTTTCAACCAATCAATATGGCTTGAATGAATCTGATAAAGGGTCATCCAAGGAACATTTCTACAAAATTATTTGAAAATCTGCCAACCAGTTTTGGAGAAGAAGATTTTTAAAGTTGTTTTCATTTCGTTGCCATGGAAACCAAAATTATGCATGGATCCCAAAAATGTGAAGGAATTCTGGTGAGGTCAATGTGAGGATGCTTCCTGTGAAGTTTCATCCCAATTGACCCACTGGTTACTGAGGAGAAACAGTTGACGGACGATGGACGACGGACGACGTACGCCGGACAAAAGGCTATCACAATAACTCACCTTGAGCACTTCGTAAAAAGGATGTCCAACAAATCTTAAACGTGGATTACAAGATAGCGGCTACAGTTTTAGCCAATAGGTTACAAAAAGGTATTCATTCATTAATTAACAAGGACCAACAAGGTTAAATAAAGAATAGATGTATAGGCTACACTATCAGACAGATACAGGATAAAATATACTTTTTAAACAAGAATTTAACTATCTTTGGAAATTGACCGAAAAATTTGAAAATATTGTTTTAAAAAAAAGGTCGTAAATTGAAATGATATTGGAGAAAAAAGAAAAAGACTAAAAAAAAGACAGCTTTCTATTGATATGGAAATTAGGTGGATGCTTAGGAGCCAGGCTGTGACCATAGTATAACACACAGATTAACATTTTCGACATCACCAACATCAAAACAACCAAGAGTGTATGGCTACACACTATTTATAGCTAGTCCTCTAAATAATATAATAATCATCGAAAAGTAATCAGTGAAAAATACAAAAGTAACCGCCACAATTATACACATTTGACCTTAACATAAATATACATATATATATAATATATAGTATTCTCTAATAAAAATGAAACAAGAGGGCCATGAGGCCCTGGAATCGCTCTACTGAGAATGGGCTATTTAAGACTTAACTCTTAACCCAATGGCAATATCATCAAGACAAACTTTCTGACAAAATGTCAAACTGCTCAAGTCAAAAATGCGATCTCTATAGTGTTAACTAGATTGTTCTACACTTTGGCTTAGTGACCTAGTTGTTGAACTGACCTGACCCATATTCAAACTTAGCCTAGATATCATCAAGACAAATATTCTGACAGTTTCAACATGCTCAAGCCAAAATTGCGGCTTCCAGAATGTTAAAAAGATTGTTCTTCAATTTGGATTAGTGACCTAATATTTGACCTGTTATAACGAATATTCAAACCTGGCCTAGATATCATCAAGACAAACTTTCTGACATAGATCTAGTTTCAATCTGCTCAAGTAAAAGATGTGATCTGATTCTCTATAATGTTAACAATATATTTCTACAATATGGCCTAGTGACCTGACAAAACCCATATTCGAAGTTAGCCTAGATATCATCAAGACAAATATTCTGACAAAGCTCAACCAAAAATGTGGCTTCCAGAGTGTTCATCCTTTGTTTTTACTTCTAAACCGAAGTAAAATATTGCTGATCGCCGTAGCATTTGTGACGTCAAAGTCACGTGGTATACACACACAAATAAATTTGAATTATAACGGTGACGTAATTATTTTAAATGACGACATGCGCGTGCCACATACGTCATAGCAGTTCATATTATTGACCGGTGAATAGTTCAATCCTAGACGATAGCTTTCATGAAAAACAGCTACAAATAACAGATTTGTATTATATAGTGAATCAGGTAATAATATTTTTCGAGTTAGATTTCGTTTAGAATTACATCCAAAAATAGCTTGTATAACGGAAACAGGATGCTTTCCTCAGGCATGCGCAGAGTGGTACCGGCCATAACTTTTAACAGAACAGACGACAGAAAGGTGATCAACATTTTTATATTTTACTGTAGTCCTATAATATATGACCTCTCACAAGCTTGTCAACGGAGTCTTATGTTATAGGACTAATTTTACTGTAGTTTAAAACGTGTTAATTTAAAGTTGCATATTAAATTAGTAGCAATAATACTTGAAAGTTGCAACACGTTCGTTAAATAAGTAATCAACCATTCTTTTTTCAAGAATTGGAAGGGGAACATGCAATTTTCCAGTTATTCATTATTTGTTTATTTTGTTTCAATACACACTTTATTAACGATTTTCTTTAAATTCTATTAGCTATTAGCTATGATTACATCATATCCAGATACGAAATCGTTTATTTTCGGTTCGTACCCAAACATTTTCGTCCCACCGGCTTGATCGGATTCATTTTCCAAATTATTCAATTATACTGTACTAGTACACACTTAGTTAATAAACCTCTTTCAGCTCTATAATAGGATAAAAAGTAAATAATCTTGCACGTTAAAGGACATGACTGGATACCAGAGATCTTAAATAATGCGAAAAGGACGTGAAAGGTTTAAACATTGAATTTAAATATATGGATCGAAAATAGCTGAATGTCTACAGTGTAATAAATCAATATGGGTTTTCATATTTTGTTTAGTTTAGTTTGTGACTCCTGTCGAAACGTACAATATATATAATATAGAAGAGTTATAATACTGTCTCTCTTGTTTAAAATTTAGTTATACTTATAGATTTGTTTTTATTTTAGTTTTGTAGAACTATGCAAGAGACTGCTGTGTGTGCTGTGTTGTTGTTTTTGACGTTACTGGATTACACATGCTCTGAGAATGTTCTTGGTAAGTAATTGACTTGTTCATACCTAGTAAAAGTATAGTGGAAAATAAATCGAATCTCAAATGTTTATACAAGTTAATGTATAGTGGAAAATGAATCGAATCTCAAATGTTCATACAAGTAAATGTATATTGTAAAATGAATTGAATCTCAAATATTTATACAAGTAAATGTATAGTGGAAAAAATTAATCGAATCTCAAATGTTCATACAAGTAAATGTATAGTGGAAAATGAATCGAATCTCAAATATTAATACAAGTAAATGTATAGTGGAAAATGAATCGAATCTCAAATGTTCATACAAGTAAATGTATAGTGGAAAATGAATCGAATCTCAAATGTTCATACAAGTAAATGTATATATTGGAAAATGAATTGAATCTCAAATGTTCATACAAGTAAATGTATAGTGGAAAATGAATCGAATCTCAAATGTTCATACAAGTTAATGAATGTATAGTGGAAAATGAATAGATTCTCAAATGTTCATACAAGTAAATGTATAGTGGAAAATGAATCGAATCTCAAATATTAAAATAATACAAGTAACTTAAATGTATAGTGGAAAATGAATCGAATCTCAAATATTAATACAAGTAAATGTATAGTGGAAAATGAATCAAATCTCAAATGTTCATACAAGTAATTGTATAGTGGAAAATGAATCGATTCGAAAATGTTCATACAAGTAAATGTAAAGTGGAAAATGAATTGAATCGAAAATGTTCATACAAGTAAATGTGTAGTGGCAAATGAATCGACTCTCCAATGTTAAGCGTATGGAGCTGACTAAATTGCTAGAAATAATCACAAATCCTTAGCAATTATTTCGTAATTTAACTCTTTCCCTCATATAGACGCTTTCTGACGTCTCTGCAGCAGAAGGCTTTTTGAAAACATGGTGACAAAAGAAGAAATTGCTCAAAACGAGCAGTTTCTCCTTTTGTCACAATGTTTTCAACTTTTAGCCATAGGTCATCCATTCAATTATAGAGATTTTCTATTTTTTGACCAGGTTTCTGTACTCCGTTTGCGATTCTTATTTTGTCTGGTCGCATACCAAAATTGTTCAAAAGACCTTAGCTAAATGCATCCAATTCACCCGTTTTACACCCATGGTATACACATATTTTATTTTGGTTATTGGGGCAAAGATACATTACTCGTTTGACAACTAGTTTAATACCTTCTTTTGTTAATGTTACACAATATTTACACAACCATTATTGGCGTTTTAGACCCGTCCTCGTATGAATATAAATAGGGATCAAGTCGCATAGTTATTAACTGAAGTTTTTATTCTGAAGTTGAAACCTCATATAGTTGAAATATTGTGGCAAAAGGAGAAATTATTATGAGCTTATGTCATGGCAAATTGTCCGTCGTGCATGCGTTAACTTTTTGCTTTAAACAACTTCTCCCTAACCACTTGGCCAATTTGGATGAAACTTCATAGGAAGCATCCTCTCAATGTCCTCTCCTAAATTCCTCCGAAAGACAAAATAGTTAAAACTTAAAAAATCTTCTCCGAAAGTGTCAAGCCAATTTTCGAATAATTTTGTAGAAATGTTCCTTGGGTGACCCTCTATCAGATTCCTTCAAGCCAAGTTGATTGGTCAAAAAACATGGCCGCCAGAGGGCGGGGCTATTTTGCCTTATATGGCTATAATGAAAAGTTTGAAATCTTAAAAAATCTTCTACTCCGAAAGCGTTTGGCCAATTTTCATTTTTTTTTTGTAAAAATGTTCCTTGGGAGACCCTCTATCAGATTTTTTCAAGCATGTTGATTGGTCGAAAAACATGGCCGCCAGAGGGTTGGGCTATTTTGCCTTATATGGCTATAGTGAAAACTTAAAAAATCTTCTCCTCCGAAAGTGTCGGGCTAATTTTCAAATAATATTTTAGAAATGTTCCTTGGGTGACCCTCTATCAGATTCCTTCAAGCCTAGTTCATTTGTTTGAAAAACATGGCCGCCAAGGGACGGGACTATTTTGCCTTATATGCAGCGCTCACGTTAATGGACGTATTGGGCGTTTTTACGCCCAAAATTGACAAGGGACGTCTCAAGTACGTCCAGGAATTATGGGTATATGCAGGCAATCAAAACACAGGGCGTATACTTCCAGTTGAAATCGTGTGTAATTATTCTGCAATCATTGTGTATTGTGTTTGATTAAGTGTCAATGATGGACAGTTGGAGTTATCAATTGGTAGATTTAAGCCAATCACTATCAAGAATCCGCCCCACCCAACTCCAGATTTGACACTCGATAACGACTTCACACCAATAAATACTATTTTTTCATTTCAAGCAGCGTAGGGGAGAACAATTTCAATAACCAATTTGATAACAAACCAGGATATGATTAAAGAATGTCCCTATATTAATTTAACTGTTTAAAGATTATGTTTTTGTTTACACGAATCCATAGGAAATTATTTTCAATTGCCGATTTTGTTTTTTTGGGCCATAAATATCAAATTCAGAGCCATCTGTATAAAAAGACTTGCCTATACAACTTAATAACATTTTTGGCCATTTTAGTTAATTTCTTTTTAGAAGATAAAAAATATTGAAGACGAAAGGAGAAAATAAATATTGTAATGGGTTTTCGTGCATTTTTCTACTTTCTGAAAATCGGAAATGTCATTCAAGAAAGTATTACTCGTACTTATTTGTTTTAAAATGTTATCATTGTAAGAGTTAAGTATGTGTTTCGTTAATACAACTCACTGCAGAATAGTTGATTTACTGGTGTTTAAAATGAAAGCACTGCAGACAGTCTCAATATCAGAAATCATTCCTTTTACCACAATGCATGTGGTTTGAGAACATGATTTCTCATATATATGTGAATCTAATGAATCAAGGCCAAGCCAACCTTTTTGATAAATTTTATGCTATATAGATCATGACATGTGACTAGAAGATAGCATAATCAGTACTGAGCATAATAGATCGCATAAAACAACTACAGGTTTAAAAGTGTAATGAAAGAAACAATAACATTATTTACAAAGGAGCAATATAAGCTTTTTGTAACAATTTGCTTCTTTTCTGATAATGTTTTTAAAAAATAAAACAAAGGGAAACAAGTGCAAGATGTGGAAAAGCCAACGCGGCACCTGGGACTTCCAAGATTATGACCAGGACTTCCAAAATTCAGACCCAGGAAGTCAGGACTTCCTGTTTCAGAAAGTTAGTGCAAGCACTGCTTATATGGCTATAGTGAAAACTACAACAAATCTTCTCCTTCAAAATTGTTTGGCCACCAGGGTGCGGGCTATTTTGCCTTATATGGCTTTAGTGAAATCTTAAAAAATCTGGCTTTAGTGAAATCTTAAAAAATCTTTTCCTCCGAAAGTTTTGGGCTGATTTCCAAATAAATTTGTAGAAATATTCCTTGGGTGACCCTCTCAGATTCCTTCAAGCCATGTTGATTGGTCAAAAACATGGCCATCAGGGGACGGGGCTGTTTGGAGATTTAATTTTTGCCTAATGGCCGTGGAGCGATCTTGGGCCTCTTGTTCCTTTTGCCACATTATTTCAAAAGTCGTCTACTTCAGAGGCCTAAAAAAAAAAACCTCTATGTGGGAAAGGTTTAAAATAAACACTTGTTTGAAAAAAATACAAATGCTTTAACATATATACATCTACCGTATTCTATAGAAGCCATTAAACGTTTGCAAGTTGTATTTTAGGGAATGAGAGAAACTGTGTCCATACCCTTTTGCCTATACAGTCAGACCCGTATAAGTGCTCACCTCTTTTAAGTAGTCAACTTGTTTTTTGCAGCCACTTGCAGGTTTTTTTTACCTTATATTTTTTTTTCATATATAATCAAAAGTTAAATATATATAATATTATATTATATATATTTAACTTTTGAACATTAGCTTAAATCTCATTTATCTTTCCACAATGAACAGAATAAAATTTGACTTGAGGTGTAGGCTTGGTGCTGAAATACTTGATATTTTGATGAGAATTAAAGTTGCTGATGTTGCCCTTATAGGAGAATATGACCCAAAAACTGCTGTGACAAGATGGTTGTTGTCTGGACAAAGACAGAAAAGACCCCATACTTTGCCATATGGAGCCAGAAATTGAAACACAGTTTCTAGACTATGCTGTATATCTGACAGTCTCAGCAGCTTCTTTTCACAGTATGTTTTGGACCATGTTTACATTACCTTCATGCTTGACTATAACAGTGTATTGCACTATTGTAGTTCACATTGTGTTGCTTAAAATTGAAGTTCTAATAAGTTCTCAAAAATTAAAGTTGTTTTCTCATTTAGCAGGTAACAAAAAATAGCACTTCCGAAAAAATGCAAGTAGAAAATCTTGCTAATTTCGACCCTTGACAGTGGTATAGTTTGAGTGAACTGGATTATGACAATCTAGTGGAGGAGTTCAAGAACATGAAAAATAGCGAGATGGCCTTGTAATGTTAAAAGTTAAACATGCACATTATACACATTACTCTAGCTTACAATTTTCCCCTTTTTTTTTCTAAAATGCCACAAAATTTTCCCCTTCTCAAAGGCACCAGGAGCCCGTTTCATCAACTATCGCATCGCAACTTTTTAATGTTATTATCGCAAATCGCAAGATCGCAAACTATTTCCGTTTCATTAAAAAAATCGCATCGCAAAAGCACCTGCAGATCGCAAAAGAATCGCAAATACTTGCGCTTGCTCAAACCCTCTCGCAATGTGTACATTCCATCGCAAATATGGCAGCGTTCCTTGCTGTAATTGTCAGAAACAGGAGAAATAGGAGGCACAACAGAGAGTTCCAGGCCCGATTGACTATGGACAGAGTCCGGGATATGGACTTTGTGTCCAGGTATCGTCTGGACAGGACGGGGGCTGAACGACTACTGCAGTTAGTCGGCTAAGATTAAATTCCTCTCGAGGTGGACACACGATTTCACCCGAAACACAGGTATGTAGATACACAAAACACAATTTAGATCTATATGTAGTGTCGAAAGGGGATGCATCTTTGATATCTCAAATGATAAAGCTTACTTACTTATGTCCCTTGAGTTGTTTTGGACGGAAGTTCCATTTTTGACAGCACTAAGGGGAATCTGGCACCCGATTTTTAAAATCTTACAATTAATGACTGAAATAATGTCGAGTTGAAAGATCGAGGATATATCAGGAGTAAATTTGAGATAAGTGCATTTGTTTAATCTGGATAAGTGTGTTTTCTTTTAAACTAGCGTGAAAATACTGCACCGAGTGGAATCAAATTTTTAAAAAATGCGCATTCGGATATGTTTTAATTTCGGGTGGTAGAGCGTAACATGTAAATGTCATTTGCTAATGCATTTAGAACCGAGTCCAGAGTTACAAAATTGCAACTAACTCTGTTGATTAGTTTTTATGACCATTTATTGTCAGACATTTCGACAAAGGACCGTGCACCATGTCATATTTGTAGTCTGTCAAAAAATCTTGTAAACAAAAGAATGCCATTAAGTCTCTGGCCAGCTCATGTCATGTGTCACGTATGACGAATTTCTGTAGGCAAGAGATTGCCTACAAGTTTCTGGCCAGCTCATAGGCGGTATGAAGACGATGTTAACCACCTTTTTGTACATTTGCAAATAGAACCTTTTTAGCTCACCTGAGCTTTGCTCAAGGTGAGTTATTGTGATCGCCTTTTGTCCGGCGTCCGTCGTCCGTCGTCCGTCGTGCGTTGTGCGTCGTCCGTCAACTTCTTCTCCTCAGTAACCAGTGGGTCAATTTGGATGAAACTTCACAGAAAGCATCCTCTCAATGACCTCACCAGAATTCCTTCAAATTTTTGGGATCCATGCAAAATTCTGGTTTCCATGGCAACGAAACCGAAAAAACTTCAAAATTCTTCTTCTCCCAAACTGGTTGGCAGATTTTCAAATAATTTTGTAGAAATGTTCCTTAGATGACCCTCTATCAGATTCCTTCAAGCCATGTTGATTGGTCAAAAAACATGGCCGCCAGGGGGGGGCGGGGCTATTTTGCCTTATTAGGCTATAGTGCAAACTTAAAAAATCTTCTCCTCCAAAAGTGTCAGGCCGATTTTCAAATAATTCTGTAGAAATGTTCCTTGGGTGATCCTCTATCAGATTCCTTCAAGCCATGTTGATTGGTCAAAAAGCATGGCCGCCAGGGGGCGGGGCTATTTTGCCTTTTATGGCTATAGTGCAAACTTAAAAAATCTTCTCCTCCATAAGTGTCGGCCCGATTTTCAAATAATTTTGTAGAAATGTTCCTTGGGTGACCCTCTATCAGATTCCTTCAAGCAATGTTGATTGGTCGAAAAACATGGCCGCCAGGGGGCGGGGGCTATTTTGCCTTATATGGCCAAAGAGAAACTTAAAAAATCTTCAACATCTTCTCCTCAGTAACCAGTGGGTCAATTGGGATGAAACTTCACAGAAAGCATCCTCTCAATGACCTCACCAGAAATCCTTCAAATTTTAGGGATTTATGCAGAATTCTTGTTTCCATGGCAACGAAACGAAAAAAACTTCAAAATTCTTCTTCTCCCAAACTGGTTGGCAGATTTTCAAATAATTTTGTAGAAATGTTCCTTGGATGACCCTTTACCAGATTCCTTCAAGCCATGTTGATTGGTCAAAAAACACGGCCGCCAGGGGGGCGGGGCTATTTTGCCTTATATGGCTATAGTGAAAACTTAAAAAATCTTCTCCTCCGAAAGTGTCAGGCTGATTTTCAAATGATTTTGTAGAAATGTTCCTTGGGTGACCCTCTATCAGATTCCTTCAAGCCATGTTGATTGGTCGAAAAACATGGCCGCCGGGGGGGGGGGGGGGGGGGGGGGGCAGTGCTATTTTGCCTTATATGGCTATAGTGCAAACTTAAAAAATCTTCTTCTCCAAAAGTGTCGCCCCGATTTTCAAATAATTTTGTAGAAATGTTCCTTGGATGACCCACTTTCAGATTCCTTCAAGCCATGTTGATTGGTCAAAAAACATGGCTGCCAGTAGGCAGGGCTATTTTGCATTATATGGCTATAGTGAAAACTTAAAAAATCTTCTCCTCCAAAAATATCTGGCCGATTTTCAAATAATTTTGTAGAAATGTTCCTAGGGTGACCCTCTATCAGATTCCTTCAAGCCAAGTTGATTGGTCGGAAACTATGGCTGCCAGGGGGCGAGGCTTATATAGCTAAAGTGAAAAAAAAAAAAAAAAATCAGGTGAGCGATTCAAGGGCCATCATGGCCCTCTTGTTTGTCAGATACATTAGCTGTCTAACCATTGGCTTCCACGTCTATTAGCAATATTTCCTTTGGCCACAATATTTTTAACATTGATAAGTAGAAATGTCTTAATACTAGTTTACAGTATGTATTAGAGGTGCAGTAAGATACAGATAAATTGGGAGAGAAATACAATTTATAATTCTCTGCTATGAGAGACAGATACAAAGAACTATAGTCTGTTTCAAATATGAACAATAATGTTACAATATACTACAATCAGCAATTAAATTCCTTGTTACTTGTGGAATCTGCCGTGGTCGAGTGGTTAGCGTCAGGGTTTTAGAAACCGGGAGTCACGGGTTCAACCCCAGCCGCGGCACTGCAACCATGTGAATAAGTGAACTGTCGCTGTGATATAACTGAAATATTATTGAAAATGGTGTAAAAACCCAATAAACAAACAATATCCTTGTTACTTGTATCAAAACAAGTTGTGGTGGGTTGATTGTCATGATTATTATGACATATTGCTTTTGCCTGCGCCGTCTGTCTGTCTGTCTGTCTGTCTGTCTGTCTGTCTGTCTGTCTGTCTGTCTGTCTG
>JASEVX010001028.1:0-29409 GCA_031761405.1 Serripes groenlandicus
GACATTGACAGATAGAGAGTCAGACAGAAAGAGAGACTGAGACGGAAAGATAGACATATACAGATAGAGAGACATATACTGATATTGAGACATAGACAGGTAGAGAGACATAGACAATACTGATTGAGAGACATAAACAGATAGAGAGAGAGCCAGGAAGAGAGACAGAGACCGAGACCGAAAGAGAGAATATACAGATATAGGGACAGAGACGGAAAGAGAGACATATACGGATAGAAAAAAACATAGACAAAAAGAGAGACGTATACAGCAATAGGGGCATAGACATAAAGAAAGACATATATAGAAAGAGAGACAGAGTCGGAGAGAGGGACATTGCCTATAGAGAAACATAGACATAAAGATAGTAGGAGACGGGAAGAGAGAAATAGACAGCCAGCGATACATAGACAGAACGAGAGCCATAGACAGAAAAGGAGACAGAACGAGAGACATAGACAGATGAAGAGAAATAAACTAAGAAGTGGGAGAAAATACAGAAATAGAGACATTTACAGAACGAGAGACAGAAAGTGAGACATATACAGAACGAGAAACAGAAAATGAGACAGAAAATGAGACAGAAAGTGAGTTAATATAGAAAAAGATACAGCGACAGTGGAAGAGAGATAAAGATATAGGTAGAGAGAGAGATATATATACAGAGAGAGTTAGAGACAGACAAAGAGATACAGACAGACAGACAGACAGACAGACAGACAGACATGGACAAAAGAAGAGACAGAGAAAGGGACGGAGAGGAAGAAGAGGGAGGGGGAGAGAGAGAAAGAGAGAGAGAGAGAGGGGAGGAAGAGAGACAAGACACAGACATACATACAGAAAGAACCAGAGACAGATAGAGACCAAGAGACAGAGAGAGACAGAAAGACAGAGAGAGACAGAGACAGAGAGACAGAGAGAACCAGAGACAGGGAGAGAAAAAGCGATTAGTAAAACGTATGTTTACCTCTAAGTAGAGCATTGATCAATGTTTGTGTTCCAATCAGCTTAAAGAACTTCTACACTATGCTTTCCTACAATTCATTATTCATTTGATAGGAGGTATTCGGTCAATAATACGTTGATCCGATTACAAGTTAATACAGTGGAAGGTAACACGTGATCAAAACCTTATTTTTGTTGGTCACGTGACGTCTGGAGATCCATAAGAAATGAGATATCGTACCTTTACTTGACCGTGATCCTTATCTCCAATTGAAGATTATCCTATACGGTCGTTCGAAGTTTGTTTGTTTTATCTTACAGCATTTCAATCCTTTTATAATTACAGACGAATTTTTTGAAAACATTGCAAGAAAAAGAGTTGAGCTATTTCTGCTGTTTTACACAATGCTTAACGCTCTGTATAATGATTATACTTTCATGTTGCACATTTCATGAATGTAGGACAGAGATATATATAGTCATCATTCGTCAACGTTGTTCACTGAGATAACTGTACTAAGTGGGGTTTGTGAACAGTGTATATACCTACCAAAACGTGTTAGGAGACTCTGTCTACTTGTGTAGATTATGATTAAACTGCGTAGACGGACAAGGTGATTTGAAACTACACTGTTCAGAAATGGCAACTTGTAACTTTTTTCCACGTACAGGCTCAAATGTGATAACGCCATTGTTCGTGCCCACGTTCTTTAATCATTTCCCACATGCAGACGCATTTCGACGCATTTGCAGCAGACGACTTTTGCGAACATGATGAGTAATTTCCCCTTTCGCCACAATGATTTCTACTCTATTTAATGATTAAACTCTCATTTATGGAGATATTTCTCATGTTTGCCAATATGTTTTCAACGTCGTCTGCTGCGGGAGTGTCGTATGTCGGAAAGGGTTATTCATTTAACTATTACAGACCTGCAGCAAACGACGAAAACGGAGCGAAGAAATTGAAAATGCAAAGATTTCAAATTTTCGGATAAATATTTAACATAAGGTATTGTCTTTTTTTCAATTTGGCAAACTATGTAAACCATACAATCAACTTCATTTTGTGATCCAAGTTCACTTCTTCAGTTACTTTAATGTTTATATTATCAGTGCAGCTACTCTGATAACAATGTCCTTTCCGACGATTGGGGTGAGTAGACGCGAACAGTCGAGCTAAAATTGATCGTTTAGCGGCCGTCCGTTTCTCTCTCTCCCGACTTTAACTCTTTAAAAAATGTAGATGCATGTTTGCGAATCTGAAGCAGGCATCGTAACACAAAGAAGGAAAACACTTCTTCTTCTAGAATGGTTTTAACTGTATAAAAGAATTTATATTTCATTTATTGGTTTTCTAATCTTTTGCCAATGCGTTTTCAAAGTCGTCAGGTTTATTTTATGTAGAAAGAGTTTGATTTGTGTTTTATCAATAATTAATATATAGAAATATTAGTTTGTGTAGGGGATGTGGCAGGTTCGATGCTCGGTAGCGCCTTGATATAAGTAACAAATGGTTGAAATCGGCGTAAAACATCAAACAATAAATCATTCAGTATATACATGTATTATATAAACAAAATTGTATTCATTTTGCCATTTTAAGTAATGAACACGAAGATACAAAACTCAAAATAAGTAGAGTTTGCATAAGTCATTGAATACTCGGCATTTTAGACATTGTGACAAGATCCACATCCAGATGAAACGTAGAAAAGGTCAATAACAATATAGAATTCCTAAATTATAGTACTGATAAAAAGAACTTTTATCTTCCGAAACAAATATATATGTTTATCAGTAGCTTCTTTTATCTATGAGTGTTTTGATAAAAGAAAGAAATGTCAATTTAAATAGTAATACTTAATCTTTTACCTAATACGGAATAATTTAAAATCCTTTGTAATGCGACGACTCTTTAAATGTTCAGGATTATGGTTAAGCTGGGGTTACCTTATATGAGCCGTCCCGCGAGAAAACCAACAGCGTAAAGTATCGATCCGGATCAGCCTAAGCATGCCGCGCAGGCTTACCCAGATATACCCTTTTCGTCTACTGTGGATTTTCTGTTTCAGGAATCATTACTCTATACCTCTATCCCCCTGAGACGGAATGTGTCGGCCCGCGTCAGTCTGCGCGGACTGTTCAGGCTGATCTGAGTCGATACATTACGCAGAGACCATAATGTTGGTTTTCTCGGGCAACGGATCATATAATATTTTTATTTATGTATACATTTATAATTGTAACATGCCCTGAAGATGGGCCCTTATATAAGCTTAATGAAATAATTCTTTCTATTCCAGATCAGCCTGCGCCTCAATTAACACGGACTGATCAGGATGTTCTCTTCCGTTCATTATCATGCTTTGATACAAGCTTACTGGAAAATGCATGGAAAACGTTATACCAAAGCGCCGACTATACGTGTATGCAAATGGTTTGTCCTGTCCGTGTAAAATGGAACTGTCACGTAATGAATACATATCAGACGATAGTTGAACTTACATCGATAATAATTATTATGAACTCCAACACCGTCGAATGTCAGTATGACGTGACACACGTGTTTTTTAACTCTTTCCAACATACAATAATTATGCAGCAAACGGCTTTAAAACAATTTGGGCATAAATGGAAAAGTAATCATTGTGATAGAGTTGAATACATTGTGGTAAAAGGAGACACAATGATCAACTTATTTAGACACAATGCTTGCAAAAGCCGTTTGCTGCAGATGAGTTAAAATGGTTTTCATATTGGAAAGAGTTAAATACAGAGAAAATGCAATTTTCGAATATAAATGAGTTTCTCATTCGGGCCATTAATCTAGTTTTCAAATTGTTTTGAAGAATTATTATTGCGGACTTTCTGAAATGAGTTTGTATTGGGAACAATAATTGCTGCAATTGATTGTCTTGGTGTTGTACGCTGAAGCTAAGACAGACTGAAGCTGGCTATATCGGCCACATACATACCACAGAGGGAGTTAAGCCAGATCCTAAGAAGGTACAGGCAATAATAGAAATGCCAAAGCCAAGAAACGTCAAAGGTGTGCAACATTTTATTGGATTCGTGACTTAACTCACAAAGTTCTTACCACACCTGTCTGAAGCCTGTGAACCGCTCACTAAAGCTAACCGCCAAAGATACGTCATAGCATTGGGAATCTAAGTAAGATGAAGCTATGAAAAAAAAAAAAAAAAAAAAAAACAAGTTCTCAGATTCTATGCTTTGGAAGAAGATATACCGCTTAAGTGTGACGCGAGTGAATCTGGGCTAGAGGCTACATAACTACAAAGATGGCACTACAAAAAGCCACTGCTAAGTGCACCAACATGGTTACAACGTATGCTGCTGAGACTTTAGAAATACAGTTTAGATCTCCAATACACAAAGGGGAAAGAAATATACATAGCAGATACTTTATCTAGAGCATTCATACCACTACCAGAGAGGCATTCGGATGAGAAGAGCAGCATTCAAGTGTTCAGTATTAGAGAACAGAAATTACGAGACGACCTAAAATCAATTAATTTCTCAGAAACAGTAAATATCACAAAACAGCGCTTCAAACAAATGCAAATACAAAGTGGTCAAGACAAAGCTCTACAAACACAGGAATCAGTAATAATGACAGGATGGCCAGAATCCATAGCAGAAGTACCAGTATTGATTCGGGAATATTAAAACTTTCGAGACGAACTCTCGGTACAGAATGGTATGATATTTAAAGGTAGCATAAAAGTAGTTCCAAAGACTCTACGTAGTGAAATGCTCACTCGCATACATTTAATCCACACCTGGAAATCTCGGGAAGCGTTATACTGGCCGAATATTAATAACGAGATTCGTGATTATGTGGAGAAATGTACTATCCGCAATGAATAATCTTCAAAGCAACAGAAACAAATCCATCATGACACATGTCCCAGATAAGCCATGAGACAAAGTTGGTGTGGACATTTTCACGTTAAAGCAAACTGACTACTTAGGGATGGTTGATTATTACTCAGATTTCTATGAACTTGACATATTACCGAGATTCGTGATTATGTTGAGAAATGCACTATCCGCATTGAATAATCTTCAAAGCAACAGAAAAAATATAAATCATGACACATGTCCCAGATAAGCCATGAGACAAGGTTGGTGTGGACATTTTCACGTTAAAGCAAACTGACTACTTAGGGCTGGTTGATTATTACTCAGATTTCTAGGAACTTGACATATTACCAGGTACTACATCAGAGACAGTCATAACCTGTCTTAAGAAACAAATTAGTAGACATGATATTCCAGATACAGTGATCACAGACAACTTTGCAGCTCCGAATTTAGTAAATTCTTACAGGAGTGGGATGTTGAGCATGTTACATCATCTCCGTATCACAGTCAGTCAAACGGAAAGGCAGAATCAGCTGTCAAGATAGCAAAGGGACTAATGAAAAAAGCTACGAGAAGCAATAGTGACATCTGGAAAACAATGCTAGACTGGAGAAATACAGAAGCCATGGACAGCAGTTCAGTACAGCATCTGATGTCAAGGCGCACACGACACTCATTACCTATCACAACTAAACTACTTAAGTTCAATAAACAAATAAATAATAAACTTTTGAACGGAAACAGACAACTCCAAAATAGACATTAGTCAGCTGAGATAAAAAACCTAGAGACATTAGGACACCAAGGAGATTTGAAGATTTGATTTAGACTATTATTGTTCTGATTAAGCATTTGATATACAAGATCACTGTTAGACTTTCTTGATACATGATATTAGTTTTATGCATAGGAATACTTAAGCAGAGTATTTCGACAATGACTAAGTATTACGAAAATGTCTTATATTTGCCTGTTATAAAGAAATATTATATGCATTTTGACTTATAGGATTTTAGTTAGTATTGATTATCATGGTATAGGTTACCATAATGCATATTATAAATAAAAGATAAAAGCTTAGTTTCTTTTTTCAAGGAAAGGGAGATGTTACCATAAGTGATCAGTAATAAACCACTCAGGACAAGTTTAGATCTACACTTATAACTATACCCCGGCCGTCAGGTGTCAGCATTTCCGCAAATAAGAAAAAAGAAAAAAATGTTTACACTTTACCTTTCTAAAACTAACTAGAGTTTGTAGATCACTTGATTCACATGTTTAGTTCTATGGCGACCGTAATACTTCGAGTTGTGCGGCGATGAGCATGCGTCAAATATTTATGAACAACTGTTTTAGAGAATAAACACATATATTTATTTGTAATCGATTTTCTTTTTCAAAAACTGTAGTGGCATAATATTGGCTGGAAATGTCCGTTATAACTGACATAACATACTAACACATTTTGTAACAACCATACCTTGGCCAGTGGGGAGACAACCGACTGTCTACAACTTAACGTTTGGATGGCGTATCGGCGACCTATGTAGTGACGAAATCCTACAAGTTAACACAATCTCATGTGGACAGCATTTTGGGGTCAGCCGTATTACCTATCCACGACTTAAGTGCCGAAGCGTTAGACAGCTCTGGACCCTCCCTCGATACATAAAGGTAGAGGGGAATCCCCACGTTACACAGAGGTAGGCCCAAACATATTTACACATATGTTAATACGACACTGAAGACCCTGCAGCTTGTAAAGGCCAGGGTAAACGCTTTCTGTCTCCCCGGAACTGCCCAGCCAGTTGCTTGGGTAGATTGTTGTGTGGAGTACTGGTGTGCGAAAACCATAAAACATATGAGTAGGTGAACTGGATGCCGTGATATGACTGAGAAATTGTTAAAAACGGCGTTAAACCCTAATCAATCAATAAATCAACCAGAACCGCCACAGTAAATTATCCAACTATATTTGTCCACGCCACAACATGTTATTTTGCTCCTACTGACAGGCAGGATACAGATTGTCATTATCTATAAACAACATGTTTAAGGCTGCTTTCCAATTATTAAGAATGTGACAGGTGGGTCCCATCTGGCCTGTACAGACTAGCCTCGTCTACCTTTATATAACTGTCATTATGGATTACTTTCCTACCTGTATGTAACATGCACGATTTAATGGCTGCATTTACACCTTTCCTACTTTTTGTCAATCTGTGACCCAGAACGAATAGGAGCGAAATGCCAATGCGAGCAGTGATGACCAAATGATTGTTATGTCTTTGAAAAATGCATTATAGCGTAGGATTGAGGTCTTAATGTTCTCTATAATGTCCTTGCCTGAAAGGTGACTTTCCTGTGTCGTAAAATGAACGATATTCACACACAAAGTGTCGTCAATACAAATACAAAGACACAATGGCGGTAAAGAAGCTCTTTTCAGATACGGATTTTAAAGCGAATTGGTAATACAACCAATTATGTTTAATCTACAACGATAATTTGACAAGTTAAACACACCGAGAAATTTCTCCATTTCTCATAATAGGCATGTTCTCAATTTTATATTCCACTTTTCTTAATATTACACATTTTCCGGTGAACTGGTTAAAGCAGACGAGTTTCAAATATTATAAGGTAAAAGGTTAACAGCTGGGTGAATATTTATCCAGAACCACTATTCTTAGTTAATTTGATTTATACATATTATCTCGTGTAAAGGGTGTGATATCAGACTGAACGAGATATATATGTTCAAATATCAATTATAAACCCTTTTCCTGATGAAATCAGATTTAATATCGTCGTATCAACTCTTAAATCACTCTAAGAAAACAATTTTGTAAAATGCAGTAAATATGCAGAGGCATGCATCAGCAACAGACGTCTTTTGAAAAAAAATGTGGCAAATGGGAAAATATGCTCACAATGAGCAATTTCTCTATTTAACAAAATGTTTTTTAAATTCTAATCAAATTGTTTAAATGCATTTATAAAGGCTTTTCATGTTATTTGCTAGTTTGTTTTTAATGTCGTTTGCTGCAAAATTGTTCAACGTGGGAAGGGTTCAATGATGCCGGTTAAGTAATCATTTTAGGGCCATATCAGCTAGTTTTATATTTCGCTTTTGTCACATGATTAGATTTCAGCTGTTTTCAAGTCGTTTACTGGACATTGGTCAGACAACATCTTCTGAAGATATGTTCAGTAAGGCGAATCGTAGATTCATTTTTAAATTGCTAGCTCCCAACATTGAAATATAAATGCATAAATGTTGATATGAAAAGAAGTTGATGATTGATACATTCGTTCAATTTGATTGGATTAGGATTTCAGAATGATAGTGTATATAGAAAATTGATATAATTCGTTAGTGTTGTTTATTTCACAAACTCACAGCGAGTCGGTACAATATGGTAAAGTGTTTAAGAATGTGAAGGCTGGTGTTAAGGGTCATAACGTGTTTATGAATGTAAAGTGTACCACAACGTATTTATAAATGTGAAAACTGATGTTAAGGGTTTATAAAATATTTATAAAGGTGAATGCTACTGCAACAAAAGGTTAATGCTGCTGCAAAAAAAAGGTTAACCCTTTCCCACATACAGACACATTCTGACGCCTATGCAGAAGCCATCTTTTGATAGTATTATGACAGTTGTCTTGTTGTCACAACGTTTTCTACTCTATTTACACAATGTACTTTTATATATAGAGGTTTTCCATAGTTTTGCCTAGATGTGTTAAATTCGATTATTGCAGAGTAAAATTGCTGTATCAGGTAAAGGGTAAAACGTGAGTGAGCCGCTTCAAGAATTTTTGGGTCTAATTTGCACATCGCTAAACTCTACCACGTTGCTACAAAGGCTAACTCTATGACAGGGCAATATATATGTCCCCTTATACATAGACATTGGCTACACTAAATTAAAGTACCCACACCTCTTATATTTTATTTCTCAAAAGATGCATCCAGGACAAAGTTACATGCAAATCGAAAATGAAAGTCCTGATGATTTCGGTGGGGATGAACAGGTTCGTGCACTCTTAAACCCGGATTCGTTAAAAAGGCTCAAATGTATGTGTCATTTCGTTTCGTCTGGCATTCGGGGATAATAAGTGAATTGTTAAACACATCGAAGATTTCATCTCTGTTAAACTGATTGTTGCAACGTTCTCGATAATAATGAGCTATTGATTACCTGTGATCAATTAACAATATCCCTGTTATAGACGGTCTATGGCGTCATAGGCGTCTGCTATAAAAATGCCATCAAATATGCTGGCTATGCCTATGGCATAAAGGTATGCAGTAAAATACCATAGCTAATAACGCCACAGGTAAATATGTCACAGCCTATGGCACTTTAATATGTGGTATTTGAACCAGGTTGGCTATGTCATACATCCTGTGGCAGTATTACCAATTCATGTATTGCGCGTGTATTAATCTGCAGACATTTAAACTATTTGTAGAAAAGGATATATCACTTTAATGTCTGCCTTATTACCCGTAAACGTGTAACAACTGTAACCAGCTGTGCAAAAAGTTAGCCGGACCTCTATTCATTGTTAACTTGATTTATAGTTGTCCACATTCAACATGTATGTCGTTCGTTTATGTATATATGTTTGTTTTACTAGACCATATTGAGTTGCTTGAATTTCAATATAAATCTTCGACATGTACAACTTTATGACAACATAATAAACCTATATGATGCTTTGTGTGATAGTAAAGTTTCAAAAGTTTAGTCTTAGGATACCCTGAACATTTAAAAGTAAAGTACATAATTTATAAAATGGACTTAACACTAATTAAACTGGATTAATCCATTTTAGGAAAAATGTACAATTAAGCAAACAACAATACAAAGCCGGTCCGAGGTTGCGAATTCACCGATTGTCATGGCTATATACATTGACACATACATCTACTATGTCACAACATGTGTTCAGGCTGTCTTGGCTCTACACATGTAACATATGCTTCACGACAACATGTTTTTAGGGTGTCCTGGCTCTATATCTGTGAGACAGGCTTCATCACAAAATGTGTTCCGTCTGTTCTGGCTCTGTACTTCTGACACATGCTTCACCACACAATGGGTTCCGTCTGTCCTGGCTCTGTACTTCTGACACATGCTTCACCACAAAATGTGTTCCGTCTATCCTAACTCTGTACTTATGACACATGCATCACCACACAATGTGTTTCGGCTATCCTGGCTCTGTACTTGTGAAACATGCTTCACCACAAAATGTGTTCTGACTGTCCTGGCGCTGTACTTCAGATACATGCTTCACCACAACATGTGTTACGGCTGTCCTGGCTCTGTACTTATGACACATGCTTCACCACAAAATATGTTCCGGCTGTCCTGGCTCTGTACTTCTGACACATGCTTCACCACAAAATATGTTCCGTCTGTCCTGTCTCGTTACTTCTGACACATGCTTCACCACAAAATGTGTTCCGTCTGTCCTAGCTTTGTACTTCTAACACATGCTTTATCACAAAATGTGTTCCGTCTGTTCTGGCGCTATACATTTGACACATGCTTCACCACAAAATGTGTTCCGTCTATCCTGGCTCTGTACTTCGACACATGCTTCACCACAAAATCTTTTCCGTCTGTCCTGGCTCTGTACTTCTGACATCTGCTTCACCACACAATGTGTTCCATCTATCCCTGCTTTGTACTTCCGACACATGCTTCACCACAAAATGTGATACGTCTGACCTGGCTCTGTACTTCTGACACCTGTTTTACCACACAATGTGTTCCATCTATCCTGGCTTTGTACTTCCGACACGTGCTTCACCACAAAATGTGATCCGTCTGTCCTGGCTCTATACTTCGGACACATGCTTCACCACAAAATGCGTTCCGTCTGACCTGGCTCTGTACTTGCGACACATACTTTACCACAAAATGTGTTCCGTCTGTCCTTGTTGTAAACTTCTGACACAAGCTTCACAACAAAATGTGTTCCGGTTTTCTTAGCGTTATACTTGTTATACATGTAATCACCGATAAATGTGTTCCGGCTGTCCTGGATCTGTACTTGTGACACAAGCTTCACCACAAAATGTGTTCCGTCTGTCCTGGCTCTATACGTCTAACACATGCTTCACCACACAATGTGTTCCGTCTGTCCTGTCTCAAAACTATTGACACATGCTTCATCACAAAATGTGTTCCGTCTATCCTGGCTCTGTAATTCGACACATGCTTCACCACAAAATGTTTTCCGTCTATCTCGGCTCTGTTCTTCTGACACATACTTCCCTACAAAATGTGTTCTGTCTGTCCTGGCTCTGTACTTCTGACACCTGCTTCACCACACAATGCGTTCCATCTATCCTGGCGTTGTACTTCCGACACATGGTTCATCACAAAATGTGATACGTCTGTTCTGGCTCTGTAGTTCTGACACATGCTTCACCACAATATGTTTTCCGTCTGTCCTGGCCTTGTACTTGCGACACATACTTTACCACAACATGTGTTCCGTCTGTTCTGGCTGTATACTTCTGACACATGCTTCACAAAACAATGTGTTCCGTCTGTCCTGGCCCAATACTTTTGATACATGCTAAACCACAAAATATGTTCCGTCGGTCCTGTCGCTATACTTGGGATACATGTTATCACCACAAAATTTGTCCGTCTGCCCTGGCTCTATACATCTAATACAAGCTTCACCACCAAATGTGTTCCGTCTGTCCTGGCTCTATACATCTAACACAAGCTTCACCACAAAATGTGTTCTGTCTGTCCTGGCTCTGTACTTCAGACACAAGCTTCACCATCAAATGTGTTCCGTCTGTCTTGGCTCTATACATCTAACACATGCTTCTCCACAAAATGGGTTCCGTCTGTCCTGGCTCTATACATCTAACACTAGCTTCACCACAAAATGTGTTCCCTATGGCCTGGCTCAATACTTTTGATACATGCTTCACCACAACATGTGTTCCGGCTGTTTTAACTCTATACTTGTGATACATGCTTCACCACAAAATGTGTTCCGTCTGTCATGGCTCTGTACTTCTGACACATATTTCACCACAAAATCTGTTCCGTCTGTCCTGGCTTTGTACTTCTGGCACATGCTTCACAACAA
The DNA here is from genome assembly GCA_031761405.1 of Serripes groenlandicus. Lineage (NCBI taxonomy): Eukaryota > Metazoa > Mollusca > Bivalvia > Cardiida > Cardiidae > Serripes > Serripes groenlandicus. Next base: position 11,971 of record JASEVX010001028.1, read on the forward strand.
AATGTGTTCCGTCTGTCCTGGCTTTGTACGTCTGCCACATGCTTCACCACAAAATGTGTTCCGTCTGTCCTGGCTTTGTTCTTCTGACGCATGCTTCACACAAATTGTGTTCCGTCTGTCCTGGCTCTATACTCGTGATACATGTAATCACCACAAAATGTGTTACGTCTGTCTTAGCTCTATACTTGTGATACATGTAATCACCACAAAATGTGTTCCGTCTGTCCTGGGTCTGTACTTCAGACACATGCTTTACCACAAAATGTGTTCCGTCTGTCCTAGCTCTATATTTGTGATTCATGTAATCACAACAAAATGTGTTTCGTCTGTCCTGGCTCTATACTAGAGACACATGCTTCACCACAAAATGTGTTCCGTCTGTCCTGGGTCTGTACTTCAGATACATGCTTCACCACAAAATGAATTCCATCTGTCGTGGGTCTGTACTTCAGACATATGCTTCACCACAAAATGTGTTCCGACTGTCTTAGCTCTATACTTGTGATACATGTAATAACCACAAAATGTGTTCCGTCTGTCCTGTCTGTACTGCAGACACATGCTTAACCACAAAATGTGTTCCGTCTGTCCTGGCTCTGTATTGCAGACACATGCTTCACCACAAAATGTGTTCCGTCTGTCTTAGCTCTATATTTGTGATTCATGTAGTTGTAATAGACCGAATTCCCACTTGTCGTTACAGGATCCTTTTGCAATACCCCATATAATGTTACACATTGTAACAAATGTAGCAAAGACCTTATGGAAATGTCAAATACCGGGAACGGTATCTAGCTTACATAAGTACTATATGTTCGTAATTTATAATAGAATAATATAGTCAATATACCTTGGTTCCATCACTTTAGTCTATATCCAATTATAAATATAACTTAATAGTAACACGTTAACAGACATATCAATATGTAAATTATACGCCTAGACTTAACATTATGAACACATCGATCCACGACGATCGATAACATGATAGCTTATAGACGAACAAAACTACATCTTAAACAGATCACACAAAGCTGATCTGGTGCGTACTTTGAACCCATCTTATAGAGTGATCTAAACTGTACCTATCACCATATATGTAAATCCTGTGTCTGGCCTCGAAATCTACCCAGCTCAGCACATATCCCTAGTACCGTACTGTACATGTGGCCTGGATTAACGGCTAATGCAAGACGTGGTCAGAATACGTATCGTTAATTGATCCGATACATGTATCGTAGGGTCATCTATGAATTGAGTCTTACATAATTACCCCAAAATGTATTCTGGCTGTCCTGGCTCTGAACTTCAGATACATGCTTCACCACAAAATGTGTTCCGGCTGTCTTAGCTCTATACTTGTGATACATGTGATCACCACAAAATGTATTCCGTCTGTCCTGGCTCTGTTCTTCAGACACATGCTTCACCACAAAATGTGTTTCGTCTGTCTTAGCTCTATACTTGTGATTCATGTAATAACCACAAAATGTGATCCGTCTGTCCTGGCTTTATACTTCTGACACATGCTTCACTACAAATGTGATCCGTGTGTCCTGGCTGTATACTTCTGACACATGCTTCACCACCAAATTTGTTCCGTCTGTCCTGGCTCTATACTTATGATTCATGTAATAACCACAAAATGTGATCCGTCTGTCCTGGCTTTATACTTCTGACACATGCTTCACTACAAATGTGATCCGTGTGTCCTGGCTGTATACTTCTGACACATGCTTCACCACCAAATTTGTTCCGTCTGTCCTGGCTCTATACTTCTGACACTTGCTTCACCACCAAATGTGTTCCGTCTGTCCTGGCTCTATACTTCTGACACATGCTTCACCACCAAATGTGTTCCGTCTGTCCTGGCTCTATTCTTCTGACACATGCTTCACCACCAAATGTGTTCCGTCTGTCCTGGCTCTATACTTCTGACACATGCTTCACCACAATATGTGTTCCCGCTGTCCTGGCTCTGTACTTTTGAGACATGCTTCACCACAAAATGTGTTCCGGCAGTCAAACGATTAAAGATAAAAAAAAAGTATCAATTGTTTTTGCCCATTGGACAAGGTTAAATAGATAATTGTCCAAATGTCTGGGCAGGTAAATAATGTCGAGTTGTACGTGAGCCTATGTTCTACTATGTTAAAAGTCGCTACCATGCACAAAACACTATATGTAGAAAATTAGTTGAGTTTTCAATGGCATACTAAAACAAATGTATAAAAGTACAAGGCAATTAAATATCTTTACATGATTCGTAAACAACGGAACTAACCATTTAGGTTAAGTCGATATTTTAAAGCATTTGTGTTGTTGAAAATGTACAATAATCAAATACAATTGTAAAGGGTTTAGATTATAATGTCTGAAACATTTTCAGAGTTTCAATAATTTGAAGAAATTGGCTGAATGTATGAAGGATTGAATGGGTTGAATGATGCTATTGTAATGATACTTCAACAGCGTCTGCTGCAAGTATAATAAGGGACAAGTAAATAATCGTAAATTACTACTAAATGGCATGTAATAATCAGAAGTAAGAGGTTAATGAAACACAAACTTAAAATGTTTTAAATATCAATTTCATTTCGAATGTATGACATTTAAGTGTATTTAAACAATAGCAACAGTAATATGTTCGAGGCATTTACATGTTTTTTTAGTTTATCCTTATCACAACCTGTCCTCTCATGTGAAACCTGAAAAACAAATTAAAAATGTATTCGCACATTATAATCCTCTAGTCAATTAATTTGATGGCCAAAGTATGCTCTTTAATTTGTGTTAACAATTATTTTACGTTTTTCGTAATTACTTAAGCAGCTTTACATATAAAATATTCGAGGAATTTACATTTAGTTAACGAATACAAAATAAAGTTGCCGGCTTCTACCGACGACAAATAAGTACAGTGACCTTTTGGCATATTGAGATAGTTACATTGATATTGATAACATTATTGAGCATTCATAACGTTAACAATTTGGAAAAGGTAGAGATATTATAAAAGGGAATATGTCAAATTTTGAAAAGAATAAGATATATATAGGAAAGATGCAATGTTCAGTGTTTGATACCTAACCATTGTAAGTAACCACTCAAAGCCGAAATATACCTGTATTTACTATTTTTTCATATCATTGCAATTGTCTAGCTACACTAAAATAGACGTTTTCTTAATTTCCAACAATGTTTTCCAATCTGTTCTAAAAGTATTATTCCATTTTTCTTACATACGTAAAAATATTGTCATAGAAACAAAGTATTTGACTTTTATCAAAACGGTAATATGTATACTTATGAATATTTCACATGGTGACGACTGGTATTTGTTTTTATCATACATTTTTTGTTATGAAAAATACTAGATTTCTTTAAACACTGACCATTGTGTCTTGATAGTGTCATACCATTTATATTAATTATGTATGTAATGCACAATGAGCTTATGTGCTTATGTTGTAAATAAACTTATGATCTATTCGGTTATGTTATGTCTCTTGTTTGATAATTCACAGCGTTTATGGAGGTGGTAATGGATCCCTGAATATTTAAGGTATTTCGTTTGTCATACCGAATGAATACGTCTTTCAACAAAATATAATGCTTATATAATCTTTACACATTAAACTACAAAGATTGACAAGAACAATTTCACGGTACATTATAACATAATGGGGACATCCAAAAGGGCCGCACCAGCTTTTTGCAATAAAATATACAAAGTATGTGGTTATAGTTCTGTCTTATAAGGATATTTATCATTATATTTTACGTTTCTAAAACGGTCTTATATCTCGTTGGCGACTTTCAGAGACAATTAACATATAATATAAATGTTCACATTGATAATGGTCGCTACTGTCCGTAACTTGAAGAAGATGACTTTCCTGTGTCGTCAGTTGGCCGATATTCACACATGTGTGTCGCTCACTCAGTTATACTGTAAATGCCAGAACGAACATACAGTGGCAGCTAAGTAGCTAATTTCATACATGAATTAAAAAGAATGGGTAATACAAACCAACTACAAGTTAATCGAAACCAAGAATCAAGGTAAGATTAAATTCTATCATTATTTAATGCAATTGATTTGCTTTGTTATAACATGATAATTGATGAAGAATGTTTCCCGTTACTGCTATCATGGATTTGTGTCTTACTGTATGTTGCTTTAAAAACGTTTGATTTACGCAATAAGGAGTATTTTTAAAGTAGAAAATGCTAATTGTCTATATAATTCACTTCAAGATTGTTAAGCTCAACTCAATGTGAGAGAAGCCAGTTGCTTGGAAAGTATGTTGTGTGGAGTGCTGGTGTGAGAAAGCTTGGAACTAAAAGAGTAGGTGAACTGGCCGCTGTGATATGACTCAAAGATTATTGAAAACGGCGTTCCTAAAAATAACATTGATACATGTTGCAGAAAAAAAGATCCAGTGTATGCCTTCCACAAATAAATAGATTACATGTCACTGTTTCCAATCAAATGACCCCTTACACATAACTGAGTTGCCTAGCGGTATGCACTTTTCCTAGAATGTACTAGAAGTGAACTGTCGCCGTAATATAACTGAAATAATGTTGTAAACCGCTTAAACCCTAATAAATCAAATCAACATAATTCTATTCATTGTGAAGACAAATATTTTACTCCTATTATTTTAAGAATGGCGTCTTCAATTTTTAGATCATCGGATGAGACTCCAGATTGTTATCGCTACCAAGTGATCGATGACGTCACGACAGACGCTGCTAACCTGTGTGAGGATTGCATCCATAAATTGTGTAAAAAACGTCGGCAACACCACCGAAAAACGCGGGACCATTCAGTTATAAAGCTTCGTCATACACAAAGTAATACATCAGAGTTTCCGGTAAGCGGGCACCGACATAAAGGGAGGTCAGACAATATTAAGAAAACATTTACTCAAAGTCAAGACCTACACGAACATGTTCAAGATATGAACATATCTTCTGACGTCTGTACCAAGCCAGAAACCAATAAGGCAGTAAATGTCTATAAAACAGCAACACTGATACCCGGCCTTAACTTGTATATAGATAGTGATGATGGTCCGTGTGAAGTTTATGGAATAGTGCTTATACAGGATAGGAGTATTGTATGTGATCATGCCAACTTTAAATTAAAAATGTTTGACTGTCGTTATAGATTTATATACGAACATGTATGTGACAGTAAACCATTTGATATTGATAAGTTAGACGATACGACAGTAACTGTATCTCTAAAGGACGATACTATCAGACTGCTGTCTGTGTGGAGGAATTGCATGGCAGAACTTCTAAAGATCAACACCACGTTATCATATCAAGGGGTATGTAGTTTTGACGGCAAGATTTACTTTGTTTTAAGTTGTCGACAAGATAACTCGGAACTATACTCACATGTCCATGTGTACACACCAGACGGCAAGTTAAAACGCAGATTCGAATATCTCTCTGGTGGTAAAGTGGATTGTAACAATCTAACCTATATAACAGTAAATTCCCAGACTGGTACCCTTTACGTTACTGACTGGGACCAAGGTGTTGTGGCCCTGTCTACAAGTGGACATGTTATTGCTGTCACGTCTACTGCACTGTTACATAATCCTCAAGGAATCGCTGTTGATGATTTCGGTCAGATTTATATGTGTGGTTGTAATTATAACAATGTAATACAGATTTCTGGAGATGGACAGGTTGTCGTAGAAATGTTATCTATAAATATAAGATGTAATTCATCTCACTGTATACGAATATATGGAAACAGTCATAACAGTCATACAGTATCCGTCTATGAGTTATCATAATCTAGCTTTGGTTATCAGTGTTCATGATCATGTTGGAGCTCTCCTGTGAGTATTTTTATGAAAACAAGGTCCAGTTCTACCAACATAGCTTAGCGCTAAATAATCCTTAAATATTTAAACGCATAGTTCATCTGTTTTGTTTCTTAAATGGAAATGCCGAAATATATCACTTCTTAAAATTGTCAGTCAGCAAGGTAACTATTTGTGTCAACTTAGTCATATACTTAATTACATTCCACAAAAATGATGAACTTTGCTTATAAGTATTTAAGTATTACTAAGCGCTAAGTAAGGTTGGTGTTATTGGACCTTGGATATATTTCAGTATATATAGCGTATTGCTATATTCCGTCTTTATCCTTCTTGATTCGTGTTCCTGCTGGAATTTTCGGATACGATGCCGTAAATATTTAATCTGAAAATGTGTGATGTAAATTTCCTAAATGTATGCAAACTAACGGAAACAAAATGTTTCTGGATCTTCATATCAGTGATATCTTATCAGTCTATGAGTTATCGTAAACTGGCTATCATTATTCTTATGTCATTATAATGTTGGAGTCTTCTCGGAAAATAATGTTTATTTATATATTTGTCATGGTTAAGACTTTATGGAGTAGGTTTTTCTTACCTGAAATAATTTTATATCCCGTATAAATTTATATTTCTTGATTCGTGTTCTTGCTGGAATGTTGGTGTCTTCAGATCTTAACCGTGTATGTAGTTGTTGTTCTGTATCTGTTCAAAGTAGAAGCGTATGAAGTCCGAGTCATTGTGAAGAACAATTCGTGTATTAGGCTGAATTATTACTTCCTATCCAGCTTTATAAATCTATACATTTATGAAGATAATTTTACTTTGTTATGTTATCCTAACGGTTATTTAGTATTTTCATCATGTACACAAGCGAAGCGTACGCAGTTTATATCCCTTTGTTTAGCCTTGTTTATAACGTTCTTGTTTATTTCCATTAGTCCTGTTTGGTATAAATTTATATCTATCAATCTCGTTGTCTGCTGCTTAGATACTCAACTATTACGCGAGCCGAGTATGTCGGAAGGTCTCAATTCTAGACTTTGTTTTCATGGAAACCGAACATAGAATATTTTAGTCACAAGATCTTCATTATACATCTAAGCAACTCTCTCCAGTAAGAAACGAAACATGTTAACGCATACTAGGGAAGCTTGAGTTCTATTTACCGATGGTCAAAATGATAGTCGATTACCTTAAATTCAATCAATAACAACGAACAGGGCGAGGGGTCGTGAGTTAAAATCCGGAATGGGCCATTCATTTATCCTACATTTTCAAATGACAATATGACAAGCCTCGCTCATATATCAATAATAGACTAAACCTCTTATATATGAAATATTTCACGTTTCATGTTCATGTTACAAGCAACGCTTTGATTGACTGATTGGTTGAGCATTCTAGCATGTGTTCGAACAACCTGAATACACCCTGTGCCGATTTAACATCATACATGGAACACGTCATAGGCGTCCGCCAATCGTCACTTTGTGACCAGCGGCGATCTACAATGGCCCGCATCTCTGACACAGGATGGATCTTGATATTGCTTGAAAAAGTTTGATTGTGAATTGTTTTGAGGTACATGTGATTATGTTATGCTATATACAATTATATAGCCATTAGCAAATGAAACCTGGTTGTTACAATGATGAAAAAATCGTTCGGATGGATAACAGTTTCATTAATTTGCTTTGCGCTGGTTAACTTTCTTTAGACTTAACTGATTGTAATCAAATTTAACATACACTTGATTATATATAAAGTAAGCCTGAAATTATTAAGGATGTCATTAAGGTGAAATTAAACTGTTTCAAAGAGTTCACACATTTAATGGTCAGCGTTAACCTAGTTTGGTGGCTTCGGAGTGTTTAATCTTTTACTTAGATTTTTAATTCTAAGTAGCTTTATCTTTACATTAATACAAATTAAACGTCTTTGTATAATAATCTGGAAAGCATTGATTTGTATTAATTCCTTGTACCCGAGAACACGTTTATTACAATGTATCCTTAGTTCTTTCAGATGTTTGTTTTCTGGTTGATTGATTGATTGGGGTTTAACTCAGTCAAATCACGGCGGCCAATACAACTAACGATTTGTTTTCTAGCTCACAGCCTTTGTCAAGCAATTGGGTGCTCTTTCCTGCAAACATCAACTAACAACTACTTGTCTGCGAATGTATGAGTAACATTAACACTTGTAATATTCATTATTAAATACATTTTAAGTGAATATCGATCTTGTGTAAGAGGTGCGGATGATTGTAGCTCGCCGCTGTTCACAAAGTGGGTTGTATGAGCAACATGTACACTTGTAATATTCATTATTAAAAACATTTTAAGTTCATACTTTGTAATAACTGGTTTTGTTATTTGATATTACTCATTGAGTGTCTACGACAAACTAGAACAAACTAACCATTTATAGGTAACAGTTACATTTCTATACTAAATGATATAGCATCGGACTTACTGTCTTTACAATTGGTCGCTGTATAAATTGTAAGTCCATTGTTGATAGAAATCCGAGAATGTCTCCCAATACTATCAGTCTCAGGGAATTCGAGAACGCAATTCAAATGTAAAGAAAAATAGGTAGCCTGGAATGTTTATTAACATAGTGGACGCTTGTACTGCGTTCCTACTGAGCTACCTTTTGTAGCGACGTGATATGGCGTTCACGTTCAGTCAAAGGTTTGAGCACTAGTCAGTAGAGATCTTTTATGACGGTTACAATGGTATGAGTCAAGGTATTTTGCGCCGCTTTCAACAGTACCTCAGTCACATCACGGTGTTTTCTGAGGATAACCAATACATCCTGTAAGTTATCCTGACACCAGAGCACCAGTTTTAATGTTATGTCCACAACCCTGAGCGCCAAAGAGGGAACTGTTACTCACACCGGGTCAAGACCCGTCTCCTGCCTATTAGATAGCAAACGAAAGTGTGTAGTTCTCAGCTAAACCAGGCGTTCATAATGCTATTTTAATATAGCGATTTCTTTTAAAACAAGCCTCAAACATGTAGAAGACATGAGAACCTTACCCTCATGTTTAGCCCGACAGATCATTGTTAGCGTTCACCATGGACATATTCAGACATATGATGTCCGTAGTTCATATAATTTTAGGCCATTACTAAATGAGGAAGATGGAGTTGTGTCGCAGTGGCCTCCCTGTGAAGCCACCAACGCCATTTAGCTTATTTTGCGAGACTTTGCACTAAGCCTTACCTAGTAATCTCCCTTTGGCTGACACATCCGTTTAAACATTAACAAAATCTGACATATGTTATGAGCGAGTGCATTGGAAATGGTACACATCTGCTTTCTGAACAGTGAAGATTCAGCTTAGTCGTTGTGTCCATACAGTCTTATTAATATATGGACAGCTATTTCTTTCACAAGCTTGTTAGAAGTAGTTGTGTGTGTATATCCTGCTAAGACGGAACAGATGTACCGGCTGATCCAAACAAACACTGTTTAAGAAATGCAACTTGTACCATACAAGGGCTCAATTATATACTGTTCGATCCAAGTATAGCAGTACATGTATAATGTCCGAGCAGAAAAGCACGTGACCCATAAATGTAGGTATAAACCTTCGTCGATAACGTTACTACAGGATGTTTAACCCTTATCCTGATATATGTCACTTTGAACAACACTGGGGTTTGGCGAAAGGCTTTTTTGAAATTACATTTACGAACATTATAGACGAAGATGATCATGCACGGTTCTGCAGTGTAATCTTGGTCTGCAATTTCAATTTACTCATTCACCAATATGTTGCACTTTATGTTGCTCTGTAAATGTATAAAACGTCTTGCACGTCAAAAATGATGATCACAGCTGCATGAATAAAAAAGGACAGTGGTTAACCCTTTCCCACGTCGAGACAAACGAGTTTTAAATATCATATAAGATAAACGGTTAACAGATGTGCGAATAGTTGTACCGACACTTTATTCATTGTTATCTTTTTTCAACACAACCTTGTAAGGCTGTACGAGAGATGAGCAAACATCAATTATTAACCCTTTTCCTGAACAAATCTGTTTTAATATTGACTTTTTAATACACCCTAAGAAAACAATCTTGTAAAATGCTCATTATGAGCAATGTCTTAATTTGCGAAATTGTTTTAAACTTATTTCAAATTGTGTTCATGCTTTTATGAAGGCTTTGCAAAGTTTTTGCTAAGATGTCTACTGCAGATATGATAAATGTGGACATTTTTTAAATGTAAAGTATTGAAAACGTTGTGTTAAAGGAAGAACCCGCTCAAAACGCGAATTTCTCATCGGTCAACAATGTGTTTATTAATGTGGATGCCGTTGTGTGCACATACGTTGTGCTGTATCAGGATTCTTACATAGTTGTTTCTAAATCATTCATAAAACGACCTTCCTGCAAATTACTGTTCATGCTTTGCAACATACAGACGCCTTCTGACGACAATGCAGAGCAGGCGCCTTTTGAAAACATTGTGGCAAATGGATAAATTACTCATAACCTCTTTAAATCAGGTTAGGTGATATTATACATAATGGCCTTTTTTGAAGTTAGAAATTTGGGTTAAAGTTTTGCCTGCAAGGCGTTTCTCAAATACAGCAGATGCTATTCAAATAAGACTTATCCAACTTGATTTATAGTTCTAAACTATCAAGCCAATATCTCAGTAACAACTGTTGTCTATAGTATCAAATGGCCAAATATTCCACCATGCTGTCCTAGTAACAGCTTGTGTTTAAAACTACATTTACGAACATTAAAGACGAAGATTATCCTAAAGGGTTTTTCAGTCTATCTTGTCTGCCATTTTAAGATATGTTCATTCAGACATATCTTGCAATTAATGCTCCTCTGTAAAACGTTTTGAAAGTCAACAGTGCTGATAACAGCTGCAAAGATAAAACATGAGAGTTGTTCTCCCTCACCAACGTCAAAGCAGACGAGTTTACCTGAACAATACAAGAGCCAGTCAGTTATCAGATGGTTTAATTAATAAATTAAAAAGATGATGTCATTGATCAGATGAGTATGTATGAAGGAGTTACCAACTCCTCCATTTTATCCCCTCCTGCTCTTGCCCTTCCTCTACCTCCTCTTCCTGCTCATGTCCCTCATCCTGCTCACCCCACTCCTGCTCTTCATCTTCCTGCTCCTTATTATCATCATCATCATCGTCATCATCATAGCATATACCCACAGAAGTGTGTATCAAATTCCGGTTGTTTACAGACACATATTGAAAGTTTTAAACCGTTTTTCAGACCACGGACCTCCCTCATTTTAACTGGAAAATTGTTCTTATTTGTGAAATTTTTGAAAAGGCCTAAAACACCAAGCAAAAGTAAATCAAGTCTACTTGTCAGACATGTTATACAGTATAAAACCTTGAATCTTCGGATGACACGCCCGCTTGAACAAATATCACTCCAACATTCTTTAAAGCGGCGTTAAACACTAACAGAACACGTACAACTGAGTCTCAATCACTTACAGCGCTTTCAATTCATTTCAAATGCGAAAACAGTACCCGGACATTTTGATCAAGTGCTTTCTTTCCTTCACTCACATCGTTTAAGGTCTTAGTACTCGATAAAACAAAAGCGGATAAAGAAAATGTTTAACGATTATTTTCATACAGCGTTTTAATAGCGTTTCTAAGTATTAGTCAAAGAACAAAATGGTAGTAGCTTATCAAAAGTAAAAGAAGTAATGCATCGTGCTGTTATTTTTTCTGACGTGTGGAGGTAAAGGTTACATCAAATGTGAAACGCACGACTAAAAAAATCCTTCATAGACTAAGAGTACTTTTCTAAAGTAACCGTTAAGGTAATTAATAGTGACGTGTTCTGTTCCAGTATGATTCACAGCTTGGTATTAAACAAGTAACACATTTCAAGTGTTCGTAATCCAAGAAAACAGCCATTAAAACGTGGAAAAATAAGCCAACGATAAAGAACGTAAATGTTTAAAGCAGAAAGTTTGTTAAGGACTTTGCCCGATGTTTTTGGGTCTGTTTTGAAATTGAAGTAATATTAAGAGAAAATTTTTCTACCACAATTTCCTAATTTTAAACAACATTTAATGCTACTCCGTCATTTTAAAGACTCCCGTACTAGAAAAATCTTACCAACTACATGTAATACATTTGTGTAGTTTTATAGCAAATGTATTGGCAATTCAGTTCTTAAAATATAAACGTGAAAAGAGTGTTGTGTTTGGGAAGCGTAAAGTCCCGGATGTTTTAGTTTTCACATTATTTAGTCTTTTCCTTCACTCGTCACTCGGACCATGTAACATAACATTGTTTTTTTTTTTTTTAACGCGGTTTATAATGTCAATATATTTGTTTTCTTGAAAGAGCTCCTATTAACTCCATTTAGAGATGAAAGTATGTCAGTATAGCGAAGGTACGCCAAAATGTTATACGCGGCGGTAAATCCACTCTGAAAACAAAGAATAACAGTCTATTCGTCTATAAATGCCCTTATAGTTACACTAGGTTTATGAGTTAAACGTTTGTCTAAGATTACTGTTGTTTTAGTTTAAAAGATACGATTGCTTATCACCACATTAAGATTTTAAGATACATACAATTACAAAACAATTACAGACGGCCACATAAATAAACTGTTTAAAACAGTTTTGAAAAATCATTGGTTTTCTTCGGACAACCCATTCTACTAACTTACCTACGAAATGTCGTAATATATTATTGAAATCGGCGTAAAACATCATACTATCTAATTTAGTTATAACGTAGAATGTTTAAATGTCGTTGGTGAGTTTGTTAGATGTTTCGAGGTCTTTAAGCGGCTAGCAAAGTGCATATCTCATTTCCATTATTCCATCTCAGCGTTTAATGTTTTATTACGCGTATAAATGCGGTTAAAAACCAAAACTGTGACGCTAACTTTCTGATTTACAGATTTCATATCGTTCAATTACTTTCCCTCATACATTAAGCTAAAAAATATTGTAAAAGTTGAAATCATTGCTTCAATAAGAAATTTCTGCATTTGTCTAGATGCGTTTAAATGCAGTCTGCAGCATATGCGTTAAAATGCAACTCTCTTAAAGTGTTAATCATTTACTTGATATTTACGATATATTTATTAAAATATTGTGTGAAATCGAGCAATACATGTACGCTTGTCTAAATATGTTTTAAAGTCGTATATTTGAATTTGGGTTGAAACACCGTTTTTTAACATTTAGTTATAGCGTGGCGGGAAGAAAGTGGTCTTACCAAGAAATTCACTTATTTTCCGCATAGATTATCAGCCCATAGGTTGAAGACGAATTACGATTGACACTTTGACAAAATCGTCGAAAGGAATGTTGACCGAGCTGAGGGTTTAATCCCTCAGCCATCAGATTGTGGGGCTTGTAATTTACAGCCTTAATTATTCGGGGCGGTGTAATTTGTTACAGTCTTAACGGGTAAATTCAAAGTATATCTGAATTCGATAATGAAACTCGTATGTCAATCAGAGAAAGGGTCCTATTTCCATCCACTATATTGTAAACGATTTAAACTGGTCATTGAAAAGGTTACGGATCACTTTTCATAGCAAACACGTTCACCGTTTTGCTTTTGTTTTGTTTATGTTTTAATATCGTGCCACTTACACTTAATATAATGCGTACTTGATGTCTGCTAAAAAAGGTAAAACAAACTAGAAACGAATTATATCTTAGATCTTGTGTTTGTTGAAAAGAGACCTCCCTTTTGCTTATACATACAGGATGCGTAATAACGAATCACTTACCTTTGTCAAGAGATAAATTGACTTTAAAAGGGATGTTTCGCAGGTGACATTGTCTCAACTGAGACTGTGTACAATGTGGACAATATATAGAATGTTTCTCGGGATACCTGGCCTCTGTTGATCTGTGACGAAATATCAACAATATGGTCTCGGCTCAAACTGCCTTTGATATGTGGTTTCAACTGTCTGTAATGGAGTTGAACCATCTGCACATCGTCTGTTTGAAACCGTCTCTCCCGAACCAGCTCTTACTCTGAGCACCCTGTGTGAAATGTCCTAGTGCTAAACCGATGCCGAACAGCTGATGTGGATTCGAGCTGCTCAACCGATGTAGGGCGTTTCAGCTGATACTACGTTTTGTACTACATTGAATAAAAACTATATATACAAAAGGATAGTCTAACATTTTGAATATAACGAACTTACACAATACTATAATGCCACGTAATTGATATTATAATCTTTGAATAAGCCTCTTATATAGCTGTGTCAGCAAGGTTGGAAACTTACCGTTCACGCTACTTTAATGCTAAATAACGAATTTTTATTTCCGGTAAAGCTGCGACGTTGCGATTGTAATGAGGCAACGTTATTTTATAATTTATTTTTTGTCTTTATGACAATATAATAAACCCTTATTTGAAGATGCATTCTATGAAACCAAGATTCAAAGTGTTTAGTCTTAGGAAACCCTGTAAATAATATACTGTAAACATATTCACTATTGGTGCGATAAAACAGACGCAATATCACCATTTAGATGGTGAATTAGTACACCAAATATCGGGGCCCCTTTGACTGATTGAAAGCCATCCTTATTGTCTTTAAGAACTGTGTAGATATATATCTGTATACGGATCTATGTTATCTTATTCCAACGTATACCAAATGGCTGTGCCTTTTTCTGGTAGTAAAGCTAACCTCAGCTGCTTTGGGAAGTGTGTAGATATATATTCGTATATGGATTTATATTATCTTATTCGAATATATACCAACATATCGGTGCCTTTGTGACTGGAATAAAACCAACCAGTGTGGCTTTGGCAGTTATATAGACAGATATCTAACATACATATAATATCTAATTCCAATGTATACCAACTTTTGTGTCTTTAGGAAGTTCGTAAATAGATATCCGTATAAGTATATATGTTACCTTATTCCAATATATACCAACCTTTTTGGCTTTAGGAAGTGTGTAAATAGATATCTGTATACGTATATCTGTTATTTTATTCCAACATATACCAACTTTAATGGCTTTGGGAAGTGTGTAAATGGATATCCGTATACGTCTATGTGTTACCTTATTCCCATATAATGAATATATATTAAATATCGTTGTCGCTGTGGCTGGGGGACGCTTTAAACGAATGGCAGCCACAGCTTGAAACATAAGAAGCAATTCTTGGGTTCCTGCAGGTGGTGTGCTATTGTATTCATACATTTCATATTTTCATCTCGATGTAAATGAAAGATGTTTTCCCAATATCATCCTTCCTGTCCGCAGAGATATCACCTTAGCTATTGGAAGCGAAGTAAAACCCAACACAATAAAACACAATATACCGGAAGTTTCTTAAATGTTCTGTATGTGTTCCGCGACAAGTGTGGACTACAATTTAACTATGCGAACTTGCGGGTTGATTTAAAACTACACTGATCACAAATGGTTTGACTTTCGTGGTGCACACCTCATAATTTGTGTTCAAGTATCCGATTGGTTGAAAGCAAACTCATGCTCAAAATTTACCAATCAGACGCCTTATTTGGAGCAATGAGTTCATTTCTAAGTACAGGTAACGTTTCAGAGTTTGAGATTTTCGGGCTCTTTCGTATGAAACTGGATATGCTCGACCACCAATACTATTCTTGTACACAATGTGATACTGTTATAATCAGTGTAACTTATACGAGTGTTCACATGGAACGTTCACTGTCGATACAGATCTCGAAAAGTGTTGGAAAAACATACTTTGCTAGTTGTGAGCAACTTGTATTTTTTCCATTAATCGTTTAAATGTCGTCCGCTGCATAGGTCCGAAACAAATAAATACATATGTGTATGTCCCTGTTAAGATTGTGTCGCTAAAGGTTAACCGGTGTAGTTCGTTCTTAAGCAATCATCCAACGACCCATTTGTGAATCCGAATGTTTGTTGGCTGTTTTGATTTATTTTTAACTCGAATTTTTTTCTAGTTGAATTTTATTTTTTGAAAATGTACAATGATCAAAGGCCATTGTAAGGTTTTTAGATTAATATGAGTATAGTCGGTACCTATTTCGTGGAAACATTTAATATGTTTATAGGCAAAACCTAGGTCGTTTGAAAGTAAGAACAATTAATTATGCAGTGTCATTTCCCAAACAAGAAAGAATCTGAAAAAACATATTGGAAACAAACTTATCTTATCATGTATTTAAGTTTACTTAGTACATATCTGTTTTATTTTTCTATAGGGTCAGGAGTGTAACAGACTGTAATATTTCCAGGGATGTTGATGGAAAACAACACTAGAAGGCATTGAATAACGTTTTGATTTATTTTTACAATTGCCAGTTATTTGTAAACTAGTAATAAATAATTGAAAACTGATTGTTGATTGACTTGAGCTTAACATTATTTTCAATGGAATTTCAGTTCACCTATCATTTTTTTTTCCTGGCTTTCTAGAACAAATACCCCAGACAACAATCTTCCAAGGCAACTGTCAAACTTCGAATGATCTTGCTCAATATATAATTTTGAGACAAAGATGAAGACACTATACCTATACATAAAGACTTGGAAAACTGTACTTTTTGACAAATATTTTCAAAAGTCCGATGTATAAGATATTTCGATATTTTGTGTCGATAAAACGGAAATGAGTTCAATTATGTAGGATGAATAGAAATTCGCCATCTTTCTTTAAACGATTTATCCAATACGCTGCTTTAAATAACTGAAGGTAAGACATAGAAAGGCTTCTTATATGACAACACTGTGGGGGAAAGGACCACTTGTTTATGATCAGCAATTTCTCCATTTGCCATAATGTTTCCGATTCTATTCATTAATTAAACTTTGGCTTTCCATTTTTTACCTCTACATTGCTAATGTCATCTTATGCAGGTTTGATGTATGTTTGATGTTGGTTGGAATCGATTAAGTTTAGCCCCTTGCCTGATGTAAATGACTTGATGTCTGTGACTAATCTGAAAACATTGCCGGAATGTTGTACAATTGCTAAATAATTAAAAACATATTCCTATCCAACACTATCTCCAATTTTATCCCCATCTCCTTTGCTGGTTTTTAAATGGTAGAATATGAAACAGCATCTGTTCATTTGTTAATACGTACACGTTTCGTATGGATAGTGAAGGATATGATCAGACCTTGAAAATGATCAGCTTCTCAAGTCATCATTGTTGATCAACTTCAAGTTCACTTTTATGATTGCTCAATTATAAAAACGTTTGAAAAGAGTACAGGGAGTAAATAACTGTTTTCATAAAATGTTTTCACTAGAAGCCTTGATAATTATGTGATAAACGTTCCATTTAGATAACTCTGATGATTATACCCCTCAACAGAACTGTTTCATCTATAAACTGTTAAGTTTAGTTGCTTCTTTCGAAACATGTTCCAGCTGAGATTTTAACTGAGAACTCTTGTTAAAACAGGTGTTTTACCAATAACCTATAGTTTGGGTTTTACATTTTAGCAGCAGTTCATGGAAATGTGTGTTATTTCATTACCAGTACGTAATATAAAGTATCAGAATGTATTTGATACAATCAGGAATGTAGAG
>JASEVX010001029.1:0-29372 GCA_031761405.1 Serripes groenlandicus
GTTGCGTTCACAAGCCGCAATATCAATCAGCTACAGAGACTAAGTTACAAGGGACATAAATCTTGCAAAAATCAATGAACCGGAAAATCGCCGCTTCATGCACATCTACCCATTATAGTTATGACATTGACCAAGTTTTGAAAAGATTCGGTCAGAAACATAGGAAGAGTTGCGTTCACAAGGCTGCAATATCAATCAGATACAGAGACTAAGTTACAAGGGACATAAATCTTGCAAAAATCAATGAACCGGAAAATCGCCGCTTCATGCACATCTACCCATTATAGTCATGACATTGACCAAGTTTTGAAAAGATTCGGTCAGAAACATAGGAAGAGTTGCGTTCACAAGGCTGCAATATCAATCAGCTACAGAGACTAAGTTTCAAGGGACAAAAATCTTGCAAAAATCAATGAACTGGAAAATCGCCGCTTCATGCACATCTACCCTTTATAGTAATGACATTGACCAAGTTTTGAAAATATTCAGTCAGAAACATAGGAGGAGTTGCGTTCACAAGGCTGCAATATCAATCAGCTACAGAGACTAGGTTACAAGGGACATAAATCTTGCAAATATCAATGAACCGGAAAATCGCCGCTTCATGCACATCTATCCATTATAGTTATGACATTGACCAAGTTTTAAAAAGATACGGTCAGAAACGTAAGAGAAGTTGCGTTCACAAGAAATGGACGGACGGACGGACGGACGGACGGACGGACGGAGAAGATGACGCCAATATACGACCGCCTCCGGCGGCGTATAAAAACTACTCGCATACAAACTCGAACGAGAACCAGTCTAGTGACGAACTGCTACGGAAATATGCGAGAGCTGACGGTAAAATATCGCGCATGCACGATCAAGACGATTAACACGGCGCATGCGAAAGCCCATTACACCAGCAACAGTTTTTTCACAACAAATATATGCACTGGTGCTGAGGCACCCGCGCAATAACAGATCCATCTGTAGTGAACAATTTTAGACACGCTTTAAACAGTTTGCAGCAGCCGACTTGTGAAACTATTGTGGCAAAAGGAGACATTGCTAATGATGACAATTACAAAATTTGCATCAATGTATTTAACTCTTTTAAATAATTAAGGTTGCTTTTATTGAGTTATTCCATCTTAATGCCTAGATATTCACTAAATTTTCTTCAGCATATAGCATGTATAAGGGAAAGGGAGTTAAATGCTGTACACGATTTTCTCTTAACCCTATCCAACCTAATACACAAAAGGAGAAATTGTTTATTGTATTCAAATGCCCTCACTGCAGTGGCTTCAGAAAGCGTCAGTAAGTCGGAAATGGTATATATTAAAGAATTTTAAATGGTGTTATTTTAGCTCGCCTATTCGAGGAACAGTGGCGTTTATGGAGGCACGGATGTGTCGGTGTTAATTTCTGGCTGACGTAAGCAGCAATTTAAACTCCAAAACAGCTCGGCTGATTTTCAAATGTTTTCGTTGAAATGATCATTGGTTGGCACTCTATCACATTCCTTCAAGCTTGTCGATAGGTCGACACACATGGCTGTCAAGGGTCGGATCTGTTGTGGTACACAGGTTGGACTTTAGTAATAAACCACCAGTTTTGATCGAATTATGACCCCTTAGACTTAGAATTTATTAAAAAATGAGGTATCCGGACTATAACTCGGACAGGTTTGATGGATTTCAATCATATTTGGTTCATTGTTTTTACGACCATGACATACATAATAATAAAGTTTGATTTTAGTTACAAACCACCCGTTTGTGATCGAGTTATGGGCCCTTTTAAACTTTGAATCTTCTAAAGGAAAAAACAAGAATACTTATTTACCATCATTCCCTTCATCAACAGACAAGAGTACATAACTCTGTCAAGGTTTTTGTAAGAATTACGACCTTTTTTCAACTTAGATTTTTGGCTACATTTCCTGTGTTATAGTATCTTTACATTTTTATAGCACAGTATTTAAAATTGTGATTTTATTTTATAGGAGTGATATGTACATTATGACAGAAGCACCAATATAGGCCAAGAAAGAGTGTCCCTGAAAAAACTGTGTTTGGTCTCCATTCCACGCTGCAGCATTTCACTAGAGGCTTTAAGACATCATATATAGTTGAAGCATTTGACATCTCTTTACTTTCCATTCAAAGAAAGTTGTTATTCTTTTTATATGATAAGTGTCATGTTGGGGTAATTGACACACAGTTTGAATTTGATTCTCCGGGATAGAACTTCAAACACTTACAACAAATCAATTTAAATCATACGTTGTTTTAGCTGTGCATAGATGTTTTCAAAGTTGTCTGCTGGTGATTTGATGTATGCTGGAAAGGGTTATTGTAGTGTCACCTCCGCCTATGTTTTAAAAATATGTTTGTTGCAAACAATTAAAACAATGAAGATTGGGATAATAATTTATTTCTAGTTTAAAAATTGTCTACAAATTGTGTATGTATAATAATAAATATAAACATACCTTGGTTAAATAACATCAATATATAGTTTTTAAAATTAATAAAACATCTTTTTTTAGGAATTATTTTCATGTTATTTTCATTTGTTCACTCTTATACATCCTGTCCTTAAATACTGCTAATATTTACAATGTAGATGATTATGATTCACCTTATGATGTTTGGTTATTGATGAACCAACCCAATGATCTGCTCAAATCAATTATTTGAATTCAAGATAATTGTTTTGATTTGGTTACCAAGATAATTCAATATAAGGCTCTCATGACAAGGAAACCCAGGATCTTTCGGGGCTTCGACCTCTGATCCCCCACAAAACCGATGCCATTGACCCGCAAGGCGGCACCATCCCCCCCCCCCCCCCCCCCCCAAAGCTGAATAAGTGATTTTATAAAAATATTCCCATTTTCCTGTTATTAAAACCCCGGTGGTTCCAAGTGATGTTACATAGACTCCGCTCTGGTATACTGCTTGTGTTCAGTTGTGTGACCTCGGATCGAAGTCAAGAGAAAAGAGAGAGAAATGTAACGGAACGGGTATAAATATCACTTCTACGGCCTTACTTTGGGAGCCTGCTTTTATAGCGACATTTGTAGAGTGGTTGACCTTTTAGTAAAGTTAAGCAACGTTCATTGCGGTTAGTGCCTGGATGGGTGACCCGCGATGGCTTAACGCCGGTACACGTTAAACTGTGGTTTTAATTTACATTTTAATTATAAAACAAGAGTGCCAGTGTCGCCACAATATACGCCGCCACAAAATATAAAGATCAAGATTGGTCCTTTTAATTATTGCTCAGTATCACAAAACTACCATTGGAATCTCTATCAAAATGGCCGAAACGAAAAATGGTAATTTCATGAAAATAATCACAAAACTACCATTATGGTAAAACAATCATTTTAATGGAAAAGAAACAGCAAACGAAGTATTGGATTGGATTGTTGGAGCTTAATGTCCCATTCAACAAATTATTTCAGTCAGGAAGAAAATAGGATACATATAAACAGAGATAGAACCCTATAGAGGCTTCCGATATGAAAGTAGGTCAAATGGCAGTGTCGATATGTATCCTTTTTTCCTTCTGAGCATAACTCTTGCAAAAATCACTCTACCGGATAATCCCTGCTTTATGCACTTCTACCTGTTTGGAAACTTGATTTGCGTTCTCAAGTGAATATGCTATAGAGACCAACTTTCGAAAGGCATAACTATTGCAAAAATTGCTGAACCGGAAAATCCCCGCTTCATGCACATCTACCCATTATAGTAATGATATTGACCAAGTTTTGAAAAGATTCAGTCAAAAACGTAGGAAGAGTTGCGTTCACAAGCCGCAATATCAATCAGCTACAGAGACTAAGTTACAAGGGACATAAATCTTGCAAAAATCAATGAACCGGAAAATCGCCGCTTCATGCACATTTACCCATTATAGTTATGACATTGACCAAGTTTTGAAAAGATTCGGTCAGAAACATAGGAAGAGTTGCGTTCACAAGGCTGCAATATCAATCAGATACAGAGACTAAGTTACAAGGGACATAAATCTTGCAAAAATCAATGAACCGGAAAATCGCCGCTTCATGCAAATCTACCCATTATAGTCATGACATTGACCAAGTTTTGAAAAGATTCGGTCAGAAACATAGGAAGAGTTGCGTTCACAAGGCTGCAATATCAATCAGCTACAGAGACTAAGTTTCAAGGGACAAAAATCTTGCAAAAATCAATGAACTGGAAAATCGCCGCTTCATGCACATCTACCCTTTATAGTAATGACATTGACCAAGTTTTGAAAATATTCAGTCAGAAACATAGGAGGAGTTGCGTTCACAAGGCTGCAATATCAATCAGCTACAGAGACTAGGTTACAAGGGACATAAATCTTGCAAATATCAATGAACCGGAAAATCGCCGCTTCATGCACATCTATCCATTATAGTTATGACATTGACCAAGTTTTAAAAAGATACGGTCAGAAACGTAAGAGAAGTTGCGTTCACAAGAAATGGACGGACGGACGGACGGACGGACGGAGAAGATGACGCCAATATACGACCGCCTCCGGCGGCGTATAAAAACTACTCGCATACAAACTCGAACGAGAACCAGTCTAGTGACGAACTGCTACGGAAATATGCGAGAGCTGACGGTAAAATATCGCGCATGCACGATCAAGACGATTAACACGGCGCATGCGAAAGCCCATTACACCAGCAACAGTTTTTTCACAACAAATATATGCACTGGTGCTGAGGCACCCGCGCAATAACAGATCCATCTGTAGTGAACAATTTTAGACACGCTTTAAACAGTTTGCAGCAGCCGACTTGTGAAACTATTGTGGCAAAAGGAGACATTGCTAATGATGACAATTACAAAATTTGCATCAATGTATTTAACTCTTTTAAATAATTAAGGTTGCTTTTATTGAGTTATTCCATCTTAATGCCTAGATATTCACTAAATTTTCTTCAGCATATAGCATGTATAAGGGAAAGGGAGTTAAATGCTGTACACGATTTTCTCTTAACCCTATCCAACCTAATACACAAAAGGAGAAATTGTTTATTGTATTCAAATGCCCTCACTGCAGTGGCTTCAGAAAGCGTCAGTAAGTCGGAAATGGTATATATTAAAGAATTTTAAATGGTGTTATTTTAGCTCGCCTATTCGAGGAACAGTGGCGTTTATGGAGGCACGGATGTGTCGGTGTTAATTTCTGGCTGACGTAAGCAGCAATTTAAACTCCAAAACAGCTCGGCTGATTTTCAAATGTTTTCGTTGAAATGATCATTGGTTGGCACTCTATCACATTCCTTCAAGCTTGTCGATAGGTCGACACACATGGCTGTCAAGGGTCGGATCTGTTGTGGTACACAGGTTGGACTTTAGTAATAAACCACCAGTTTTGATCGAATTATGACCCCTTAGACTTAGAATTTATTAAAAAATGAGGTATCCGGACTATAACTCGGACAGGTTTGATGGATTTCAATCATATTTGGTTCATTGTTTTTACGACCATGACATACATAATAATAAAGTTTGATTTTAGTTACAAACCACCCGTTTGTGATCGAGTTATGGGCCCTTTTAAACTTTGAATTTTCTAAAGGAAAAAACAAGAATACTTATTTACCATCATTCCCTTCATCAACAGACAAGAGTACATAACTCTGTCAAGGTTTTTGTAAGAATTACGACCTTTTTTCAACTTAGATTTTTGGCTAAGTTTTTTTCGTACCTCTTCACTGTTTTTCCCAAACCATCAGAGATATAGCTTATACACTTACAAAGCGTATTTACCATCATTACCTCCATCAACAGACAAGAGTAAATTAACCTGTGAAGGTTTTTGTTAGAATTATGGCCCTTTTTTAACTTAGAAAATACGTTGAATCTGTGTAAAATCCAATTATTGACTTAGTCCTTTAGGTATTGCTGTGAAACTTAAACTACTTGTCATTAACCCTATCTGTAAACAAGAGAAGGTACTTATTTTTGGTAGAGTTGCGCATGCGCAGACGAGACCATTGTTACATGTTGAATTTTGAAGTCACGTGATGTAAATGCCCTAGAACACATACAAAAATAGAGCAAACAAATCAGACTGAATTACAAATGCAAACATAAGCAAAAGTAAAATAAGTAAAATAAATTCACTTATTCAATGTATCCAAATAAAATAACAAAGTATCTTAATGTGTTACTATCATATCGGATCGGGCTAGTACGAAATTCTAGGCGCTAGTTCATACATATTCGTTCATGTCCTTATTCATAATGATAGTATGCATTGCTTAAGCATTTTCTTTCTCTTTCTCTCAGTCCATCTATTCCTTCGAAACAGTTGCGTATAGAACATGTGCTCGTTTCTAGTAACGAATTCAATAGGTAATTTTCCTTTCACATATAGCACAGGCAGGTTTCCGCAAAAATCATGAGTATAATCGACAATAAGTCGACGATTAACGATGACTTTTGCATTTTGGATAGGTGCTTTCGACAAGGTCTCCGTCTAAATCCCCGACTTCTAAGAAAGAGATTTCATCAAATCATTTGAGCGCTTTAAATTACGACGATTGCGAATCAATGTCCTAAACACTTGTTTATAAAGCGTTTAGAATACTTTGATTATAATAGGCAGAACGAATAAGAAACAAATACATCTTGTAAGAAATCGATCATTTCTTTCGGCCAAAATCAGGTAAATGACCCGCGGATATTGATTGTTACAACATAACTGATTCATCCTTTTATTCTAAATTTGTATTACACAGTTTAACATTTGATTTTGACAGTTTGTTCGTCATGATTTTGACGCGATTCAAGATTCTGACGCGATTATTTCTTTCATAGAGTTGATTCATAAAGTTTGTTCATCATGATTTTGATGAGATTCAAGATTTTGACGCGATTAATTCTTTCATAAAGTTGATTACTAACAGATGACTGAGTAGGTGATGGAAAGAACATTAAAAAGTTAGGTTAAGCTAAAACATGCACAGGCAGGCGAGTGTTTCATTAGGATCAGTCCAACACTCAATTCCCAATCCTGCTTGCCCTTAAACAAATCACAACCCACCCTACAATATAAAAACTCTGCAGCAGACGAATTTAAAAAGAATTTGAGCAAAGATACAGAAAATCACATTTATTTGAAATGTAATCATTGAATATAGTTGAAAACATTGTTGCAAAAGGGGAAATTGCTTGTTATGAGCAATTTCTTCTTCTAAATCAATGTTTTCAAAAGTGGTCGGCTGCAAATACGTATGCAAGTGGTAAAGGTTTAAATAAGAAACACTTTTTAAAATGATAGGCAGGTGGCTAATCTAGTATATAATGTCCGTCTTAAATGATAATGACAAAACTTTTAAAAAAAAGAAAAATATTTTTTACAATTTAATTGAAAATACATTTAATCAAAGTCGGGTAAGTATAGTTGTCCCTTTCCGTGCTTTTTTTATGAGAGTTCAAATCACAGGAAAAACTTATGGGACAGAGTTGACAAATATCACATTGACACAATTTCAGATTTAGGGTTTGTTTCTGTCAAACTGCTGAAGAAGACAACACTGACACACACATTTTGATTAAATGTTTATTTAAAAAAAAGGAATAATTGTATTTATGATAAACAACATTACAATGATGGTGTAGACAATACATCAACAATACATTTTTCAATCTGTACATTCATTGCAAGGACCAAATCTTAGCAAGTTTGAAATTATGGACCTCTCAGCACCTTTTTAGAGGACTACATGTTTCTAAATGAATTTGACGGCGTGCATATGGGCATGTCGAAATTGTTTTTACTACTATACGCGGATATACTAAAAAGGGTTAAACAATGATCTAAGACAAATCTATATAAGAAAATAGTATTGGTCTAGACCAAACATTACTAAATTCATCGAACTCTTAACAAGCAATAACCAGAAAACAGTATCCAAATTATGCATTTTCCTATATAAAAGTTTCGAAAAAAGAATGAAGTCACTTGTATAATTATCTCATTTAAAATGTATGTATTTTATTGTTGTTAACTGTTTTTCAGAATTTAGTCCTATTCTTCTACGATACAGAGATAATGATTTTTCGAAGAAGGGGTCAATTACATTTCACTTGACCAACAACAAATGATGATCTTGGAAACATTTCATTCTGGCTTGATACATCATTTCCTGTCTGCCATGGTGGGGATTTATTTAAAATAAATATTCATATATGCACTTCTGTATCTCTTCTTAAACGGTCGCAATTCTACCTCCAGTACTTTCAGTACTATGATTTGTTTTGCTTATTACTGCAGAAAGTTTTGTTTTATGTTCAAGCACTAACAAGTTGAGCATGCTGTCTTATGGACAGCTCTTCTTATTTTGATATTACTATAATTGGCTTTGGACACTTCCAAATGCAAAGTTTGGCAAGTCCATTTTATTAATACACCATGAAACACACTCCTTTATTCAGAGCTCTGTTATTATGCAAAGTGCAGATTTTTAACTTCCTCTACACCTTTCCCTCTTGCAGGAGACGCATGATACATCTGTAGCAGACAACTTTTGAAAATCATTGTGGCAAAAGAAGAAAAATGCTCTTAATGAAGAAGTTCTCCTTTTGCCACAATGTTTTCGTCCTTATTGAATAATATATTTATTGTTTATTGAGATTTTCAATATTTTTGTATTGAAGTTTTCAAAGTCATCTGCTGCAGATTTGTTGTATGTTGGAAAAGGTTAACCCTACCCCTCATGAGATTGCATTTGTA
This sequence comes from Serripes groenlandicus, assembly GCA_031761405.1. Classification (NCBI taxonomy): domain Eukaryota; kingdom Metazoa; phylum Mollusca; class Bivalvia; order Cardiida; family Cardiidae; genus Serripes; species Serripes groenlandicus. The sequence continues at coordinate 8,764 of JASEVX010001029.1, forward strand.
TGTAATTGCAGTAAATCACATTTGATGACTTTCCAAGAAAATGAGAAATTGCTCATTGTATGCATTTCTTTTTCTTGTTCTCGTTTTACCTTCTTTTGTATTTAAGTTAATTTGTAGTTGATAAACAATTACTCCTTTTATGCACAATCTAGTTATTTTGCTTTCAACGATTATATGCTTTTATAGATTTTTCATCTTTTGCCTACTCTTTTCGTCTGCTACAGATTTGTTTTATGTGGGAAAGGGTCAACCTATCATCTTAAGTGACTTTGTCAAATACTGCATAGTGCCGTTTGTGTTATCAATGAGTAATCTAATCAGTGCATCTGTCAACTTAACCTGTTCCCTCATAGAACTAATCATAGGACTTAAATTTGGAAACATCTTTGCAAAAATTGTGATTATCTTTATAAATGAAAGTATAATCATTAAGGCAAACGGAGAAATTACTCATTATATCCAATTTCTCCATTTGCCACAATGATTTCAGCTCTTTCGAATAATCATGCTATATCATTTATAGAGATTTACTATATTTCTGACATGATAATTTCAAAGTCGTCTGCTGCAGATTTATTATATGTGGGAAAGCGTTAATCTGATATACATTTCATTGTCCTGTAACATGATTATGCAGTTTCTGGTTATTGGTTTAACCCATTTCCCCACATACAACAAATACGCAGCAGATAAATTTGAAAACATCCAGGCAAAAATATGGGAAAAACTTTATAAATGAAAGAAATGGTATTATTATTGAAGAGAGTTGAAAACATTTTCTTATAGAAAAAAATGCTCAATATGAACAAGTTTTCTTTTTTCCCATAATGTTTTCTAAAATCGCCTACTGTTGATGTGTCTGTATGTTGTCAATGTTTAACCTGTTACTTCGAGTTGTCTGCTTTAATTATATCTCTGAAAAGAATAGGATATCTAACATAATTGTTATCCTGATAAAGAGAGAGTTTAAAATATTTCAGAAATTGGGGAAACAAATCCTACTTTTAGTAATTTCTCCTTTTATTACAATGTTTTCAAATGCCATTTGCTTTAACCCTTTCCCTCATATAGACACTTTCTGACGCCTCTGCAGCAGACGCCTTTTTGAAAACATGGTGTCAAAAGAAGAAACTGCTCAAAGCAAGCAAGTTTTCATTGATTCACCATGTTTTCAACTCTTTTCTTTTATTGTACATTCATTTTTTAAACGGAGTTTGCTTTTTTTTTTCGGGTATATTTTCAAAGTTGTCTGTTGAGGATTAATTATATGTGGTAAAGGGTTAAATGTGTCAATACTATAGGTTATTAATCTCCGTCTAGACATCTTTTGTTTAACAGTACATTGAGTAAGTACTGATTACAAACTCTTTCTTCAAGGAGGAAGAGAAAACAATGTGGGAATAACCCCGCTATCAATTACCTTATTATATAGGATATAGTCTGATTGAACCCTAACTCATTTCCTCATTATACAATCTCCAAGTTATTAAACTTGTGTAAACATTGAGAGAAAAGTAGTCATTACACATAAGTAAATGTAGTATATTTTACGCGATGTAAATATTTAGTAGTAATTAACCCGTTCGCCATTTAGACGGTTTCTGACGCCTCGGCAGCAGACGGTTTTTTAAAACCAGGGAGATTAAAGAAGAAATTGCTCAAAACAAGCAATTTCTCCTTTTGTCACGATGTTTTCAACTCTATTCAATTATTGTTCTTTCATTTAAGGGGATGTTTTGTGCTTTTGCTCAGACGTTTTCAAAGTCATCTGCTGCAGATTTGTTGTATGTGGGAAAAGGGTTAAACCCTTCCCCATATATACAATAAATCTGCAGCAGACACTTTTAAAAACATCTAATCAAAAATAGGAAAGAATCTCTTTAAATGAAAAGATACTTTGTTTAAATAGAGTTGAAAATGTGACAAAGGGGGAAAATGCTCATTATGAGCGGTTTCTCCATTTCTCCATCTGGTGCTGAGGCATCAGAAAGCGTCTATATGTGGGAAAGGATTAAATAAGTAGCAAAACATGTTGTTTATGCAACATGCAGTGGCATAAAAAGTCATATAAGATATAAAAAAAATGCTTCCCAATCAATGTAAAATATATAAGTTTTAACCACTTTCCACATACACAAAATCTGCAGCCGACGACTTTGAAAACAAACCCGAAAAATATTGGAATCTCCCTTTAAATGAAAGTGCATGTACAATAATTGAGTAGAGTTGACAATTTTGTTTTGAGCAATTTCTTCTTTCGTCGACCATGTTTTCAAAAAGCCGCCTGCTGCAGAGGCGTCAGAAAGCATTTATATGAGAGAAAGGGTAAATTATTTTAATTTGCTGCAATTACAAAGGTTGTAGATAACCTAATATAAAAAAGAAAGCATGAAAAGAGTTGTTACCTTCTTGCGCATTTTGATGTATCCACAGCAGACAACATTAAATGTTAAAAGGATTAATGGTTAAACGCTTTCCCGTATACAACAAATGGGCAGCCGACATCTTTGAAAACATCCTGACAAACTATGGAAAGAGTGTGACAAAGTGAGAAATTGTTTCGAATGACACCAATAGGGCGATATGTTTGCTGTGATTGGAAAAAAATATTGCTGAAGTCTATTTCCTTTTACTCACTATTATCCCTTTCCCACCTGCAGACGCATTTTGACGCAATAGCAGGTGATGACTTATGAAAACATTGTGGGCAAAGGAGCGATTGCTCAAGATGATAATTGATCACAAAACATTGTCCTGGATAATTAGTTATAACATATTTATTTTGATTTGAAAATATAAATTGCTTCACATAAAAACAAAAGTTCTATAATGTTCTAAACATTGTTGCAAAAGGAGAAATTGCCACAGTCTTAATAAAAGTTATATGATGCAGGAAGCCTCAAAAGACGTCTGCATGTAGAAGGTTTATTTAATGGCGTTTCTATTGCGGAAAGAGTTGCATACGTTATATTTGAAACTGTATTTTGCAGTGCAAACAGACATGGATTATATGACAAATCAGTCGCTCATGCGGACTGCAGACGCCCTGCAATATTACGCTGCGTCAAGTGACATTCGATCTCTACTGATGGTTCAACGGTATCTCATGTTAGTCCAGGACCAGGACGGGGACTTGTAAGTTATCATTTGATTGATTGATTGTTTTGTGTTTTACGCCACTTTTGAACAATTTTTCAGATATAACACAGAGTTTACTTCGTAAGTTACCAGTACCACTGGTCTATTTACTCTGACAACAGCCAGTCTGTTGTAATGCTTACCCCGTAACTCTAAGCATCGTGGGGGGAAAGCCATTACTACCATATTTTAAGTCTTTGGTATGACCCGACCGCCGATCAAACCGGGACCTCCTGCACCTTGTGCGGACGCTCTTCGACTCTTCCACCAAGTCGTTAATATGTGACTAGCTGGAGTCTAATTGTGTAGCTTTTGCTAACTACTACTCTTGAAAACATTGGCTTCAAACATCAAATGTTTTTGTTTATATTTAATCTTGTCTCATATGCAGACTCATTCAGATGTCTATCTAACTGATGGGTTTTTTAAATCATTGTGACAAAAGGAGAAATTTCTCAAACTGAGCTATTTCTCCTTTTGCCACAATAGCTTCAACTCTATTCAATAATTATTGATTGATTTTTAAATAGTATGCGTCAAGGTTTTCTAAGTTGTCTGGTGCAGAGTTGTTTTATGGGGGAAAGGTTGAATATTATAAACGGGCAAATTACGGATGTGTCTGATCTTTGAAGATATCGACATAAACTAAATTGCAAATACGATCAAATTGAATACTTGAATAGTTTTCTGTTGACAAACCCTTACTCCAGGTGCTACTAAAATGCTTTTACAACTATGGTGACAGGTAAAATGAATCAAATGTGTGAAAGTATGCATATAGTTTAACCCCATTCCCACCTACAACAAATCTGCAAAAACTTGCAGGGGAGAAAATCTCTATAAATAAAAGTAATTAATAAAAGAAAAATGAAAACATTGTGGCAAAAGGTGAAATTGCTCGTTATGAGCAATTTCTCCTTTTGTCACAGTGTTTTAAAAAGCGGTCTGCTGCAGAGGCGTCAAAAGGCGTCTATATGTGGGAAAGGGTTAACTCAGGAACCAATTCCGGGGAACAGATCTATCCTTTAATAAACAGTGCAGCAGCAGTTTTGACTGCTCATATGAGCAATTAGAATTGCTGCTGTACTGTTTTCTTGATAAGATTTTATCACTGATTAGCATTTCAAACCAAACACTTATTTAGGTATAAATGAGTTCCAAAACTAAAAGATACATACAGTTAAACCTGTGTTAAAGACCACCTTTGTTAAGAAATTCCCTGTCTATAGCAACCACACTTTTAATTCCCAATGACTCATGTTTTGTATAAAAGACACTGTGAATAAACACCGCCTTTGTTTAGCATTTCCCTGTCTATAGCAACCACACTTTTAATTTCCCAATGACTCTCATTCTGTATAAAAGACCCTGTGAATAAAGACCACCTTTGTTTAGCAATTCCCTGTCTATATTAAACCACACTTTTAATTTTCCAATAACTCATGTTCTGTTTAAAAGACCCTGTGAATAAAGACCACCTGTGAACAAGGATCAGATTGTTCTCTTCCCATAGGAGGTCGTTAAATACACAGGTTGGACTGTAACGGAATTTATCATAAATTTGAGGGACCCCCTTAATTATGTCGATAACTTGAAGAAACTTTTGAGTCCATTTTCGAGTTATCACTGGTTCATCTGTATATGGTAAACAGACGGTCCAGAAGCTGATCTTGATCTAAGTTGGTCCCTCATCCCAAATGTTGTCTGTATTAGAGAAAGGGTTAACCCTATCCGACATACAGCAAGTATTTTTCAGATTGCTTTGAAAACATTGATTAAAACATATGGAAAACAGTCTACAAATGATAGAACAATTGCTAAGTAAAGTTGAAAACATTGTGGCAACAGGAGAAATTGCCCCTTATGAGCACATGATCGTTTTTCCACAATGTTTACATAAGTCGTCTGATGCAGATGCTTCAAGATGCATCTCCAATTGGTAAATTGTTATTACAATGGTTATATTCTTCTGGTGGGTAAGTAGGCAAGCAGTTTGGCAATAAACCGTGTCAATATAATGGTTTGTATGAAGGAAAGGGTTAAAGGAAGAAAATCTTGATTGTGTTTTACTCTGTTTATATAAATTCACTTTCTTTATCCACAACAGGCCGATTATTGTTTAATAGAGTTCAAAAACATTGTCGAAAAATGAAAAATTGCTCATCTTCACCTATCATCTGTTTACCCTTTCGATCATACTAACATATTTTGAAACCTCCTAGCAAATCATTTTTGAAAACATTGTAACAAAAAAAGAAATTGCTCTTATAAATATAAGGAAAATAAGCCCCGCCCCCTGACAGCCATGTTTTTCAAAGGATTGGAACAATTTCAACGATCTTGGTAGAGGGTCACCCAAGGACTATTTGTGCCAAATTAGTTTTAAATCGGGTCATTGCTTGTAAACAAGATTTTTTTTAAGTGTTGTCACTATATATACATATAAGGAAAACAAGTCACCCCTCCACCCCATCCCCCATCCCCTCATGGAGTCCACGTTTTTCAATGGACTTATTTATTGATTAATGCCTGCGTCAAACTGATCCTTTCCAAACAGATTTGCGCGCCAAATTCATAAAAATACGTCAACCATGCAATGCTGAATCAGAAAACTTAAAAACTATCTATAGATGCAAACATATAGAAAAAAAAACAATTTAATTTCGTGGCAAAATGTGAAATTGCACAGTATGAGATATATTTACTTTTGAAATAAATTATTTTAAAAGATGACTGTATAGTTGTGAGAAAGGGCTGCTAGTACAATTATTCATTTCAAGTAGTAAATAAAGCCAGATATGCGGCTCAAAACTTGCAAATTTGGCGCAAACTTTTACCCATTTGACGACAGTGATGGCGAAAGAAAAGAATTGTCCAGGATAAACCCTGATTTATTATGATATATGTTGTATTGCATAGAGCCGAACATGGTTTGTCATGATCATGGGTCGTAATACTAGACAACACTTCCTAAAATGGAATTCTAATCGGCTTCAAAAAATAGTGGAACATTGTGTGATTTGGCTTGTCTACGTACATTGCTAAAACCACAAGCACGCCAGTCTGTTTTCCAATACATTCGAACAAAATAAGCGTTGCTAGATTTATTTTGACAAAAAAGAGGTAATTATAAGAAAATGATTCAATTCAATGTTGAAAAGAGTATCTAACAGTGTATTTACCAATCGTAAATCAATTATACCAGTATAGCTAAAAATAAAATGAAGAGAAAACGTGATAAAATGTACATACCTCTAGGTAAATAATACAATTGTAATTTACGTGTATATTCACAGTGTGTTCACTATTGCGTCTATACTCCGAGACTGACAGCGATCGCTGATGTGGTTAGACGGCAGGTGTGATCTAAAAATAAATATGACCCTATGCATAACTATCAATTAATGCATATAGTACGGTGATAAATTGAAAAAGGGTAAATTTATAAATGTAATGGACCCATCTACCTCACGGCTGAATTTGGTCTTATTTTGAAGATAAATGTAATGCCCTTTCATTAAGGCATGTCGTAGAGTGCTGAAGTGGTGCAGATTTTTAAAAAGTGTGGTGAAAGATCAGAATGGAAGATTTTCGAAAATCATTCTCTGGAAATGTTGCATAAATTCAGCTTCAGTATCAACGACTGATTGCCAGAGATAGGTGACTTATACCCGCGATCAACATGTAAGAAAAAAAAAAAACGTATCTTTTTCTACGGAAATTTTCAACCGAAATAGTTATATCTTGGATATACATTTTCAGGAAAGTTTGGTTCTCATGTAATACAGAACAAAGAAGAAAGGGTTGCAGTAAAGTTAACAACGGATCCATGATTCAATAAACAAAATATTAAGTTCATAATGTGTTATTTAAATCCAAAAGCATATTGGAACCATGCAAAGCAATCAGTACAAGGAAAATAACATGATTGAAAACTTATGGCCCGCTTTCTAAATAACAGCATAAATATTGCATATATGAGATTCTACAGTTCAACCGATTTGAAATCTCGATATATATTGGATTTAAAAACACTACACGATTCATAAAGATAATGATACATATGTAGCTGTACTACCAATGTCAGAATCCGCACGTCACGAGACACGAACCCGTGATCAGCGGGTTCTGCCTTTGGTTTTTTTTTTCTCACAAACGTCGCGAGTGATTGTTATGTCTCAAGGAAGCAGACGTCAAGCTTGATAAATTAAAGCTTAAAGCTAGTTTCATAATCGATGTAAAAAGTTTAAACTAAATGTAGATGTCTAAGTACTTATTCAAGTAGCACTTGACATCCATATGCACGTCCATTTGAAAAGGTAGCGGAATACTGAGAATTTTGTTTATCGGTGTTTATACAAAGGTATGGAATTCCCCAACCACGTCATTTCAGAGGTCATTTGAAGCAAAGAAAAGCTTGATACTAAAAGATCAATACTCGTCCTCATCGTAGCAATCTTCTATAACAGTCTTAAGACGTCTTTAAATTGAACGACTGAATAAATGTCTAAAAACTTCTTCATAATCAAACGACTGAATAGATGTCTAAAGACTTCTTTAAAATAAAACAACTGAATGTATGTCTTAAACTTGAACGACTGAATAGATGTCTAAAGACGTCTTTACATTAAAGGACTGAAAAAATGCCTTTAAACTTCTATGTCTAAAGACGCCTTTTAAATTAAACGACTGAAAAGATGTCTAAAGACGTCTTTAAAATTAAACAACTTAATATATGTCTAAAGACGTCTTAAAATTGAAGGACTGAATAAATGCCTTTAAACTTCTTTGTCTAAAGACGCCTTTTAAATTAAACGACTGAAAAGATATCTAAAGACGTCTTTAAAATTAAACAACTGAATAGATGTCTAAAGACGTCTTTAAAATTGAACAAAAGAATATATGTCTAAAGACGTCGTTAAAATTGATGACTGAATATATGTCTCAAGACGTCTTCAAATTAAACTACTGAATAGACGTCTAAAGTCGTCTTAAAATTGAGTGACTAAATAGATGTCTAAATACGTCTTAAAATTGAACGACTTAAGACGTCTTTAAATTTGAATGACTAAAAAGACGTCTAAAGACGTCTTTTAAATTAAACAACGAGAGATTTCTGAAGACGTCTTTTAAATGAAACGATTGAATATGTGTCTAAGACGTCTTGAAAATGAACGACTGAATGGATGTCTTAAGACGTCTTTTAAATTGAACAACTGAATGGATGTCTTATGACGTCTTTAAAATTAAACAACTGAATATATGTCTAATCACGTCTTTATTATTGAACGACTGAATAGATGTCTAAATACGTCTTTATAATTGAACAACTGAATAGATGTCTAAATACGTCTTTATTATTAAACAACTGAATAGATGTCTAAATACGTCTTTATAATTGAACGACTGAATAGATGTCTAAATACGTCTTAAAATTGAACGCCTGAATAGATGTCTTGAGACGTCTATTAGCTTAAACAACTGAATAGGTGTCCAAAGTCGTCTTTACAATTGAATGACTCAATATATGTCTAAAGGCGTCTTTAAAACGTTTGATAACAAATGTATAGCTTACAAACCATAAATCGATTTTCTGATGAATTAATTGTTAAAATTAGCTAATATGGACGGTAATACGTGTCAACAAGGAAGGTAACTACTCGAAACCGGAATTTATTTAGGCCACACCAAACTGATATCTTGGTCGTCGGATTTCCAGCTCCTGTTTATTAAATTTTGAGAAAAAAAAAAAAAAAAAAAATCTCCCGCACCATTTTCAAAAGTTAAAAAATCAATAAAAAAAATCTTCTTTTTCCAGACGGCGGTCGATTAATGGCAATATTTACATTTTGTACTGAACTTGTATAACCTTTTAAATCATTTTCCAGTCATGTCTGAATCTACCATCTATTCCATTCAGTGCATTAAATAAATATTAAACTGGCAGACAGTTATTTAGCACTTGGTAATCTGTTATTCTGTTCTAGAGCATAGAATTTGTGAAAACTTAAAAAAAAAAACACAATGCATTTTCAGGGGCCTTTATTGCTGATAGTCCAGTTAGAACATACTTGAGCATCAAACTAATTGCAACAGAAATGGTTTATTAAATAAAATGAAGTTTATAGAATATATAACAACATATTAAAAATCTACAAAAATATAAATGACTTTGAAGAAATAAGAATATGTGCTCATGTTGGGTACTCACCGTACTTTGATCTATACACTAAGCTATACACCAAGCTTTAACTGATTTTTAATGGATCAAATTCATGATAATTGCAAAATGAATCAATAAAATAGATTTTTGTTTTAAAGGATGTCATAATCAATAGCTTTTGTTGTAATAACATCAAAGCAGCATTTTAATACTTCAAAGATAGCGCAGTATACCTTTAGAAATGATTAAAAGCAGTATGACTTTCAACACTTTGATCCAAGCGTCTGTATAACCCAAGATGGATTAGTCTGCAATACAAATTTCAACAGATTAACACAAAACAATCAATGATATGAGGTGAGTGTTTATAATTTGTTCACAATAATTGCTGGAGGAAATATTAATATTCTTGTCACTCCCTACAATGTCACGGTTGTATTATTTACTTTCAAAGACACTGGTTATTTATAACCATAGCAGGCTAAACTTGAAATTGAAACTCTCTCACGCTACTCTCTCACGCTAGGTGTCCTTTCCCAAAGGCTGGAACGCCCACTCATAAAAACAAAAATATGGAACATCTCTATAAATAAAAGTACAGTTATTGAATATATAATTTTGAAAACATCAAGGCAAAAGGATAAATTGCTTGTTTTGAGCAATTTCTCTCGTTGCAACAATGTTTTCAAAAGTCAAAAGGACATGCAATCTTGGAACAACCATTCGTCTTTACCAACAAATCATGCAAGTCTGAGCCAATATTGGTTGCCAAAATGTTTAACCTTTTCCAAAATGCAGATGCATTTGAGAAATTTACATTGACACAAAATGTGAAAACCCTCTGGCAAAAGAAGAAATTGCACATAGTGAACAATTTCTCATTATGCCACAATGTTTTCATTTCCATTGAATATTTGATGTTCATTTATAGCGATGTCCGCATTTATTGGAATTATTGAGCAAAGGGTAGGAAAAAATTGACAAAACAGATATTTCAATTTAATTATTTTAAGTATTCAACAGTAATTTTCTTCCAATTATTGTTTAAAACACGTTTGTTTGATATCAAAAACAGCAATCTTTAAAAACACGTTGCTTTCTATACAAATGTTAATCTTTGAGGGGGTCTTCTTTTGTCAGTCAAGCTGAAAACATTGTATACAACATTGAGACATTGTCAGTCCATTTTGTAAATAATGTTGTAACTAATGATTTACTGTAAAAAAAGAAGAGTCGAGTCTGCTGTGAAAGGGCTCTAAATTTTGCATCTGTGAAAATCCGAAACTCAAGACAGAGAGCTAGATATTAACCCTTTCCATCTTGACATCTAGACAAAAGTACGGAATATCTCTATAAATAAATGTATGATTTCTGAAAGAAGTTTTGAGCAATTTCTTCTTTTGCCACAATGTTTTTAAAAGTCGTCATCTGCTGCAGAGGCGTGTGTATATATGTGGGAAAAGGTTAAGAAGGAGTAAACAGGTCTTTTTGAAAGAATATCATTGTTTTGGCTTTACATACATAACCCTATATCGTGGGTACGCAAAATAATTATCTTATAGGGACGATTTTTTTTAAATACCCACAACATAGGGTTTGAGGGTCGTCAAAGGAGGTTTGAGATTGAATCTAGAGCTTTGATAGGATGGACTATACATTTCACAGTTTCATCCGAGACCCCCTGTTCTGATACATCAAGATGAGCAATTATAAGCTCACCAAAGTAGTCTCTCAAAATGTCACCTCTGTGGAGCAAATAGCAACCTCTATAGAACCACATTCTCCATATTCTTACAAAAATCAAACAGTAAATATTAAAAAAAAGTCAGGTTATTTTGGGGGAATAGAGTGGAAAACATTGCACTAAAAGAAGACATTTGGTCTCCATTAGCAATTTCTCCATTTCCTATAATGTTTTCCTAAATTGTCAGCATTCAGATGACTCGAAAAATGATTCTATTCGGAGAATGTTTAAATCTCTTAAGAGCAACACGTCTTTAGAACGGCTGTACATCTTTAACCCTTTCCAACATAAAAACGCTTTCTGACGCCTCTGCAGCAGATGACTTTTTCCCCTTTTGCCAGTCTTCTCAACCCTTTTCAGTAATTATACCTACATTTATAGAGCTTTCCTTAGAAAAGTGATTCTATTCGGAGAATGTTTAAATCTCTTAAAAGCAACACCTCTTTAGAACGGCTGTACATCTTTAACCTTTTCCCACATAAAAACGCTTTCTGACGCCTCTGCAGTAAATGAAAATTTCCCCTTTTGCCACAGTGTTCTCAACTCTTTTCAGTAATTATACCTAAATTTATAGAGCTTTCCTTAGAATTTTCCTATATACTTTCAAAGTTGTCTGCTGCAGATTTGTTGTATGTGGGAAAGGGTTAACTTGCCTCTGTACGGTGTTGATCTAGGGAGGGGGAACTGTATGTTTCTATGACAAATATGAGGTGCTGCCCAGCTCTTTTACCTTGATGTGATACCAACATACAATACAATACCGAAGAAACAAGACCCCTTTTGCCATGATAGGGCTAAAACATAATGAACTTCACCTCAATAAAAAATGAATGCCTTTCATACTTAAATATAGATAATGCTATCTTCTTTAAATCTCCATTGTAGGGCACACAAACAAAATCATATTTAGACTTAATGGCACAAGTTTTAACCATTTCCCACATATCTATCACTGTGGAAGACAGCGGTGCAGAGGTAGAGCGTCGGCCTCTCGTGTCAAATGTCCCTGGTTCGAGTCCCGTGATGAGCGGGTTCTGACTGGGATTGTTCCATACTGGTATAGTTATATTAGAGATTAGTCTGTAAGTTATTATAGTAATAAGTATAACTCCCTGTATCCTTAACCTTGCATTATACTGTCTTTCCCCGATATGCTGATTTAAATTCATTATCTTTGATTACTTTATGAAGCAAAATGTAATATTTGGAAATTTTGAAGAACTATTTATATATAGTGTTGAAAACTTTGTAGAGAGATTGCTCCTTTTGTCAGCAATGTTTTTGTTTTTTTCATTACATATACATATAGGCTAATAGCTATTGAGTAAGGAAAATAATTAAAATCCGGAACAAAATGTTAAACAGTGTTGAAAAGGTATGCTTTGTAAGAGCAATACCCTCTTTGTCTACAATGTTTTTAATATTTGTCGTCATGATGTGCAGTAGTCGGCCTGTTTGTTGAAGAAGTTTTCTGCACAAGCCTTTGCTCAAATTGATTGATTGCTTGTGTATCTAAGTTACTTTATGGCACTGTTTAGTGTTATGTGTATGGCTGCTTGCGCAAGTGGGTAGGGTAAGATATACCTCGAAGTATGCTCACAAATGTCTATAAATTGATACAAAGTTGGTAAAATCATTTTTATAAGTATATTTTATATTCAGATTACATTTGTGTTAGATATATGTTAAAACTAAGGTACAATGTCCGCTTAAATTTGTTCCTTGCATAGATACTTAGAAACGATGTTGATAATAGTTGTTGTTTTCAGAGACATATTTATAAACACATATGTGTTTATATATTTCTGGTTTTTTCTACCCTTTTGGTTATTTGGGTTATCATATAAATAAGGGAAATATACAAATTTCCCCTCTGTAGATTTTTTACCAGTGATGTTATAGGTAACAAACTATCAAAAAACAATGATATCATTTCTGTTGCAATTAGTTTGATGTTGAGCCCATATTCCCCACTTACTAACTTGACTTTGAGTGGTTAAAATCTTCAACTGTAGATCACTGATGTTGGTTCGAGCTTCATTTCAGGTTTTAAACTTAAATTCTGGTCTATACATGATTTAAGATGTCTGTCTGTCTTTTAAACAACTTACTACAAATAAAGACAAGTTAGTTACTTGAAACTATAATGGATTGATTAAATGATGGTTTGCAAGTTGTAAACAGCATGAAATTGGTTGTAAAGGGAGTATTGTAATATAAGAACGAGTAAATAAAGAATGTGAATAAAAAGTAATATTCCACGTGGATTACATCAATAATAAATAGAGTGTTACAGTTTTAGTGTTAACTAATCAGTTAAACATATAATGTAATAAGAATTAAACTGTTTATAGTAAGATAAATAAACCTTGATACCATTATAATAACTGATCAGAAAAAAAAAATATCGCCTCAGTTTTTAAAACGGACCAAACATTAATAAAAATAAGAATAAAAATTTCACTCGCTCGCCCCTAATTTTAAAAAATAAAATCCAATGACCAAGACATCAAATTGGTGTGGCTTTAGGGTGATGCAATCTGAAAGTTTACTTTCGGTTTCGACTTACGTGACTAAGAGGTACATGTATGACCCCTGAATATCAAAGGTTAGCTTTATTGGGTTTTTTACGCCGTTTTCAACATTATTTACATCAAATCGTGGCGACTGTTCACTTTTCTGTGTGTAAACACACCAGTATTGGGATAGGAAATCAATGTAGCATGCCCAATGGCACTCCACAATGACAACCGAGACTGGGGATCGAAACCGGGACGCCGGGTTCCAAACCCACGGCAGATTCCTGTCATAGGTCAGATTTATTTTTCTAGCTGAAAGTGAATTTGTTAACAGTTACCTCATAGATGCATCTATTTTAGCCTGTCCATGGGAAAACCTCTAGGTTCAGATCAACCTGTATATCTGCAAAGTCTTCTTTTGGATTTCCAATACTTGAGACAGTCCGTGGAAAAAGTTACACGTTGGCATTTCTGAACAGTGTAGGTTCAAATTAGCCTGTACATCTGATCCGTCTTATCAGAATCTACACAATTTGACAGAAGCTTTCAGTAACTCATGTAAATAACGTGTAGGCTAATAAGAGGATAAATCTACAGCAGACGTCTTTGAAAAACATTTAGGAAAAAATATGGAAAATTTCAATAATTGAAAGTTAAATCATTAAAAAAGGATGAACACATTGTTTTCAAAAGCTAATCTGCTGCAACAGCGTTAAAATGCGTATGTGGGTGGTACTGACATGCACACACTGACGATGATCTTATCGCTTTACATGAACTAACTTGTCCCTTTCCTCTTTCCTTTATTATAACGTTTATTACTCCTCTTCTTATGGTCAGTTAGGGGAAATAGCACTGCCGTCTCCGTAATGAAGGGGTAGAGCGTACGACTTGTGAGCGGGAAAATAGGGTTCGATTCCAGGTCGGGTCATACCAATTAATTTAAAAATGGTGGTATGATGACCTCCCTCTCTAGTGCTTAACCCTTTCCCACATATAGACGCTTTCTGACGCCTCTACAGCTGACGACTTTTGAAAACACTGTGACAAAAGGAGAAATTGCTCTTTTTACCACAGCGTTTACAACCCTATTTAATAAGTATACATTCATCCATAGATATTTTCCATATTTTTCCTACATGTTTTCAAAGTCGTCTGCTGCAGATTTGTCGTATGCTGGAAAGGGTTAAGGCTGAGGGGGAATAACATTACGACTGATGCATCGGTGTCAGGATAAAACATACCTGTAGTAATGGTACATTACTCAGAAAACACCGTGATACATGTTATAAGCATGTTTCTTCGGTTTAGAGTTTACAGGGTTCTTTGATGATGGATTAGGATAAGGCGGATATAAGAATTAACAGGATGACACCACTGGCTTAATTTAAACGGAGAAAGCAAGGACTTAAACAATAAGGAACACTAACTAAGTTAAAGAATAAGATTTATTAACATATTTACAGGTAACCTTAACATAAAGAAAACCATCCTCGGTACCCAGGCTATTTATGAAATATATGATAATCATATACTTTATGAATAGCCTGGGTACCGAGGATGAAAGAAAACTAGCAAGAGAAGAATATAAATCAGTCTAAATGTTTGCTATTAAACAAGACATTACACTATAGGCTACAAGTGACCCTGCAGACTCAACCAGGACAAGAGTATTGAGTTTCATTAAAGTACAGAAATCTAAAAGTTGTAAGTATGATAAGGATTCAAAGACAAAATGTCAATGTTCATTATAAGGTTTAAAAGCACAGTAATCTAAACTAGCATTGTCAAAAATCATCTAGTTCATAGCTCCTAAAATACAACAGTAAAAATCAAAGTAATTAAATAATTAATATCTAAACTCTGAAATTTCGTAGCTGTTTAGAAAGTCTTGTATATTCATCCTTCTTAGTGTGATGACTGCTGCTTTTATCTTTTATACTTCAAAAGCTCAAATGTAATTGGCTATTTTAAAGTAATGCAAAGATCATTTGATTGGATAGTCTCATTGTATAACAAAGTTCAACTCCAGCAACCTAAAGCAATACTGATAAATCTTTTAGGACAGAGAAATTCCTAGTTAGGATTGCCAAAACTAGCCTGAGTCAATCTTTTCAAACTTGTCCAAATTATCATAGTATAGAATACATATTTGTAATCAGCTTCAAGTTCTCATTAAAATAAGCAAAACACTTCTACCTTTCCTACATTGTTAAATATTTATAAATGTTGTTAAAATACAAAACCCCAACATACAACGATGTATTGACATAATATATTATAATACTAATAGAGTTTCACCCCTACCAAAGACAGTTCCGGCGTTCCATAGTTTATTCTTCATTTTTACACGGTAGACATACCAAGATTTTGTACATTTCAATGACTTTCAATTGACTATTTTTTAACATTTACTGCCAAAATAGTTTAAATATTTATTACTTACTTTGTTGTCACTACATGTATAAGCAATATTTGCAGAAGTTCCAAC
The DNA here is from genome assembly GCA_031761405.1 of Serripes groenlandicus. NCBI lineage: Eukaryota > Metazoa > Mollusca > Bivalvia > Cardiida > Cardiidae > Serripes > Serripes groenlandicus. Next base: position 24,819 of record JASEVX010001029.1, read on the forward strand.
ATTTCAAAATTGTGATCTCCATCTGGAGTTCAGCACCTTTTGTGATAACATTGCATAATTTTATAATAGCTGATCTCTTGTTGCAATTTGATATTTAAGAAACTTATACACGCTTGATCTTTTATAAAAAAAAAGATTTTATATACGTGTTTCATATTTCTTTGTAATATTCACATTGTATAACAAAACGAAATTCATCTTCTATAATATCTGAGCTACAACACGGACATTTTCTTCTGGTCTAGGTACTTTATTACTTCCATACCTACCAGTTTCTATTTTAAGGTTATGCGAGGAAAGACGAAGTCTAGTCAAGTTTACTCTTATGTTTCTTTTAATTGATAATTGATACACAGTAATTGACAAACAATAGATAAAGGAGGTGTGAAAGTGTTGGGTTAGGATGTATTTCAAATGAGTCGTATATATATATATATATATATATATATATATACAAGAGAAATTTGATGCAACGCATCAATGTCGCCGGAAATCCAGACTGCAGTTATGCATAACACTAACATTATAGTAGTTGAAAATACAGTTATCCAACTGATGGGCATATTGGAACATTAGGGGTGGGGTCAAGTGAAAATGTATCATAACTTGCATTTTTTTGTCAACGAAGTGAATGTCCTTCATTGAAATATTATTGAAGCCTTTCATTGTTTATAATCAATCTCCATTCTAAGGTAGGTTGACCATACACACAGCCAACTACTTATTGATCATAAACAGTAAAGGAAATGAGTAATCTTGCTAATCATTAGTCTTAGTAAGTATACAGTGCTTTCATTAAGGAATAATCATAAGATGTTTGAATACCTCATACACTTTTCAAGATGTTTGTCAAAATATTAGAATTTTATTATTCATCAATAAAACCACAAAATAGACAATTTATGATTTGCACGCAATAGCACGACATTTTACACTTCCCCTATTAAAGTCATCATTGGACATCTTTGCAGCAATCTACTTTTAAAACAATGAGAAATGATATTTGCTTGGCATTCTAATTATATCATACTTTGACAAATGTTAAAATGTAGTCAATATTTATAAATTAGACCTCCTTCGAAATATATATCAGCTAAACAGATAAATTTCATTGAAATTGTTGTATAATTTTAAACTTAATTTCGAACATAAACTGAACCTTACAGCATGTTAATTTATTGTAATTCTTTCCTTCCTTTTTTATAATGAAAATAACAAACTACTCATGTTTTAAAATTATATTATGATGAGCGCCCTTGTGTCAATGATGCATAACAATATGCAGATCGGAAGCAAAATGCCTGTAGGGAATCAAATGACACATTGTCAAAAACGAAACAATTGTGAACGAAAGACCCGATCCTTGACACACATTCTTCTTCGAAGAGTTGTCGTTCTTTACACTCTCTTGATAGGCAGAGAGTTTTCGTTCAAAGTTTCTATTGAAACCAGTTTTATCTCAGTGTGTTCATTTCTTCATTTGTTTCGAAACAAATAAACATTTAATTCAATAATTTACTATTTGTAAGTGAGTGTAAAGAACGGCTCTCTGCAAAGGAGTTGGTATTCGCGAGTCACGTGATCAACAGTTTTAGCTTAGAAACAGTTCATATTTTAGATATACATAGATAAACATTATAAAATGCATTCTTCACAAATCAAGACATCTCATTGAAAATGAAAATAACATTCAATAAGTTAAAATTGCTATTAAAAGGAGAATTCGACGTGATTTTTATCTCGATATTGACTAGGGACTGTTTTATCTTCGTAAATAAAACAAAAAAACATAAATGCGAGTCAAAATAAAGAAACTTAAAACATCGGAATATTTATTTCATTTTATATCTGTCATAATTAGGTGTTTTTAAACAAACGCAATTGTAATATGTTGAAGACATTTAAATTTGTATGTTTCTAATAATAACTCGTCCTCCCATGTCATTTCCGAAAACCTATTAAAACTATAAGTCGCGGGCTTCTGCCCGGCGACTAATAAGCTGCTGCGTGTCTGTCGCGAAGTTGATAACAAGTTAAATGTTATGTATGCGTGTCTGTATATATTTATATATGAAGATGTGCATGTGTATGTAAGTATATGTGTATTTATATATGTGCATGTATATATGTATATGTTAGTGTTTATATCGGTGTACGTATGTGTGTGCATGAATGAATGGTGCCTTATCAGAACACACGGTGTTTGAGTACGCCCCCAAGTTTGATTGACAAATTGCTATATGAGCCCGTTTTTGGAAAAAAAGGTACAGATTTGACTACTGTGAAGAGTGCAGATTCAGACCCGCACTGTTCGATCAAAATATACACTGTTTAAGAATTATTAACATGGGCGATATAGAAGCTTATCACCACTTGTGTAGATTCAGATCCGCCCTGTCCGATCAAGATATAGAAGCTTATTTTCACGTGTGCACTGCTTGCTTTCGCCCGGTAGAATGAATTTATCCCGCCAATTCAAGACAATATATACAAATAATTCCCGCCAAATACCGTACTGCCCGTGTACCCAAGCGCTTACGTATAGCCCTGTTAAATACGCTACGTGAAGACAAATATTTCACGCTATTCTACGAAACGCGTGAAATTGATAGTATTCTCTCTCCGTATAAATTAAACAACAAACACCCATATGCAAATACCAGACGGCGTGTCTACTTAATGAACAACAAGCAGTTACAGTGAAGTATATGTACATAATGTGACAGCCTGTAAAAAGTGTTGAGTAAACATGTTTATTTAATGAATAAAACATTTGAATTACGAAGTGAAGCAATATTTTTGGAAATCCGTCTCGCCCAGGAACAACCAGAGATAAAAACAATTATATGGCAAAACTCTGGAAACCTGTGTCAATTTGTCAATGACATATTTGAATGTTAGACCTCATTCTATGTAACTTGTGGTTATGTAATTTAACTATCGAAAAGTAGATGTGCACTGTTTGCTTTCACCCGGTAGAATGAATTTATCCCGCCAATTCAAGACAATATATACAAATAATGCTCGCCAAATACCGTGCTGCCCGTGTACCCAAGCGCCTACGTCTAACCCTGTTAAATACGCTACGTGAAGACAAATATTTGACGCTATTTTACGAAACGCGTGAAATTGATAGTATTCTGCTCGGCATCCCTTGTAATCCGCTTTACTCCTTTCTTGGAGATCGATACGATGTTTTAAAAAAGCTCTGCTATATATTTGTCCACCATGCATGGAAACTCATAATCAAATTTGAATGTTGTATTTCATAGCACCGAAACGTTCCATAAATTATTAACTATATACTTTCGCTTCCGCTTTAAGTATGCACCGGATAGTGTGAGTTTTTATCTCTTTTTTCTATTTTAAATCGATGCAATTACTATTTTGATAGTTGAATTAGCCATGGAACGTATTATATACAAACGATAAACATTTCTGTCAATTATTTTTCATATGTTAGGTTGATGTTTGAAAATGTGATTGTATGAATGATAATATTATTTTCATAACAACTTAATTGTGAATTTCATGTATGTGCTTTTTTATAATCTTCATTTTATAGAGGAAATAAAGACATATATACAAACAATGTTTACCCCGAAGAGTAGACAAGAGGGGTAAGTGTACCATAAAAAAGGCAATATTGATTTCATAAATCATTAAAGGTATCACATTTACAAGTACTTTTCAAACGTTTTCTCTAATGTACTTGATACAAGACTTCGTATACTGGCGGAAAGTAATAACTTGATTGTGTTGTGTTTTAAGCAGCTTTCAACAATTGTTAAGTTATATCACGGCATTTCCTGGGAAATATACAAGTAATACTGGTCCATTTATCCGGACACCAACAAGTCACTCGTAATGGTAACCCCGCAACACTGAGCGCTGATCGAACCCGCGACCTCCAGCACTCGAGACGGACGCTCTACCACTACACCACCGAGGCGATGGAAAGTAATAACATATTAACGGATAAGCAGATTGGTTTACGTAAAAACTGTGAGAGCCGTTCCACGTGAAAACCAACATTGTGGAATATGCATGCCGCGCAGGCTAACCCGGACAGAAACATTTCGCCTCATGTCGATTTTTTTTTTCAGGAATCATTACTGTTATCACCCTGAGACGGAAGGTGTCGCCCCGGATTAACCTGTGCGGACTGCGCAAGCTGATCTGGGTCGATACATTACGCAGAGTCCATAATGTTGGTTTTCTCGTCGTTGAACAGCTCATATAATAAAGAGTTATAAACAGTGAAAAGCGGATGTTATATTGTGCTAAATAGATATTCGGAAAGCGTTTGACCTGGTCTATCGAAATGGAATACATAAATTGATTAAAAGGGGAGCTTCAACGAAAATTGTTAAAATGTTATACATGTACGGGAAAGTCGAGACTTGTGTCAGGTGTTTAAGAAGGGGAACATATCTCCCTTCTTTTGTTTATTATCTTTGTAAATGACATTTATCATTATTTGTATTCCGAATATAAGGACTATTTGAATATAAATAACATTAATCTGTTTTACTTCTTCATTTGCAGATGACG